>JAHZNE010007513.1:0-22821 GCA_027744055.1 Callyntrura sp. NNG-2020 | reverse complement strand
TACAGCACTGTCAGCAAATATGTAATAGTGACTCTATACAATATGGACACACTGTATTCATTATCAGTTAAATTTAAATCATAATTGTATTTCTCCACTAGTTATCTCTTGCAAAAACATATTGAGTGAGTACTATGCATGGTACCCTAATCCCACTTCCACGAGCAACGCCACACTACAGCATTGTATATAGTCTTTTTACATGCTCTTTCTACAAACTTTTACAAAGCGTATAGTAGAAGTAGCAAGTGTTTTTGTATGGGTATGCATGACATGTTTCATTTCCATGCATGCTTATTCATAGTATATTCCATTCTATGTGTTTCACGAAAAATAAAAAGCGAGGAAGAATATTTAGCAGGCAAAATCAGCTTTAGTGGGTATAATAATAATGACGATGCCGGTACGGCACTGCCACTTTTTTAACTAAGAATTTTTGGGACAATAGTTGTATAATATTTATTTTATGCATATTTTGCAAGACCGGAAAAGTAAGAACACTCCTCATAAAACATTTTAGTTTTTTCTGTGTCCAATTCAGTTTCTTTAATGCCAAATTTTATGGGATGTTCCTCACTCACAGGCAACTAACACACTGACACACAGTCAAGTTGGCAGTACGGTGCAGTTAACGGTGACAAGACTGTGTACACCGTCGTAGGTGACTCAAAGGTGTACTGTTGTAACAACGCGATAGCAGTTTTTAAAGGACATTTCTTAGTGACCACTGACAGTCAAATGATCATACCGTAATTTGTATTACTAACAGGGTCGTGTTCAGGATAATTCTGCGTTAGACTGAAAGAAAAAGAACCTTGAAGAATGGGTTGGCTTAAGGAGTCGTTGAATATATATACAGTCGGTGTAGCTGTAATCAGTTGCGCCTGGCTATACTATCGGTACCAAACCAACCTCAAGAGCAAAAGGCAAAGAAAACTTGCCAAAGAAAAATCTTTTCGCCTGCCACAATGGGCAATTTCAAGGCAAAAAGAACTGGAACCCCCGGTGCTAACCGCTGCACAAATTGCTGCCTTGTATAACAGAAAACCTCCAGCGATTTGGAATAACGTTTTGGTTTTTCCCGATAACCTTCCCGGTCAAGTGGACAGTTCCCTCAAACAGCTGCAGTTTTATATTAAACAGGCTAGAACATCGATTTATTTGTGCATGTACGTTTGTTCGAATTATACCCTGAGCAATGCCGTTCGGAAGAGGCACGATGACGGACTGATCATTAGGTGTCTCAGTGAATTCGACACCTGGACGGCACACAATAACAAAGGAATTATTGATTTGGCGCATCGGGGTAAGATACATGAATATGACAATTTTTAAATTCATCATTAATTTATTCAGTCAATACAAGTATGCTTATTGAATTCAAATCGTGATTCATTTGATTGAGAATGACCATTTTTTTTTAAAAAAAAAAGGTGTTGACGTAAGACTCAACAGGAACGGTTTTTTGATGCACAACAAGTTTGTCATTATTGACGAAGAAGCTGTCATTACTGGATCTTTAAATTGGACCAGACAGGTAAATATTCATCAGTAACTAATAAGTTTAAATCTTGATTTTCACATGTGGATGATTTCTTGATGTGATGGAATGAACATATATACATGTACACTGATATATATTTGCACACCTACTTATGAATTCATTCATTCTACAGGGTGTCGAATCCAACAATGAAAATGTGATGATAACCATAGATCCTCGTATTGTTTCGAAATATCTGAAAGAGTTCAACAGATTATTTACTACCTGCCAAAGCTGGGAAGTGCATTGTCCTCCTCAAAATAAAAGAATTATGTGATATCGATATGGTGATTACTGCATGCACCAACCTGGAGTACAATCACAATGGTGACATTTTTTTGTTTTGGTTTTTGTTATAGTAGCTGATGTTGGTTATGGAAGACTATTTACCATACCGTATGCACGTTGTATGCGTTTAATTTTTTGATATTTAGCCATCATACGTGTCTCAATTGATATTCATATGCAATATCGCACTCCATTTTCGAAATGTTTAAGTTAAGAAGGAACTTTATTTACCTTTTGTATTTTTATAAATAAGAATATTTATATCATGAATTGACACTGTTCACTGTTACTACAAAATGTTAGACAGTAAAATACTAAATTTTGTTTATCACTGGCAAATGCTTAAACGTATACAGCGTACAAACCCTTTCAGTTGTTCATAACTGAATATAATAAAATTAGCAAGCTAATTGTATACGTGTACCAGACCGAGTCTCATTACAGTCAGTATTAACGTATTTTTACAATTTTGTAACGCGTATAACGTGGAAGGTAAAGTTGTAATGAAACAAGATTTCGCGTTACTGTGTTTATGCGATCTGATCTGACCCACTCTTGTCTGACTTCCTTCTGTGGTGGCTACATTGCCAAATATGTTACATCGTGTTTATTTTTCAAAAAGCACGTTAGAAAAAACTTGTTGTTTTAAGCTGTTTAATGAAACACTGTTTAGTAATGATTAAATTCGATGACCCTTGCGAAAGTTTAGAAATTTTATTAAACCTAAAACGTGAATAGGTTTAAATTGAAAACACATTTGATGTTTATACAGAAAATTGTTGGAATATCGATGTATTTCTATAGCAATTAAGACAGTCAATAGATTAGAATAAATAACACCGTACCGTAAATAATTATGACATTATAGTTTGCAGGAGAAACTCATTTTAAAAAATCATTCATTCAAATTGAACACGATCCATAATAGTTACCATCATCTCCGGTTCAAACCCACGAGGGTCCAAATCAACACTATCATCATCTAGCTACCTACATCATTAAGGCATACTCATCATCTTATCCTCAATCTTCTGGTACAAAGTGTCCATTTGAATTTTCATTCGATCCATAATTTTTTCTTCTAATCTTTTCATGAAATATGTGTATTCTGGAGGATCACGAATACTTGATGCTCCCGAACCGAGTCTGGCTCGTGTGCCACTATTACCAGCCCAAGGTGGCACAGCTGCTGTGCCTGAAGCTGCAGAGAGAGGGTGGAGATGTGTTTGCTGCTGGCCATGCATAGTAGGTTCCGTCCCTCTACTGTAGATTCGTTGATAAGGTGGTGGTAACCATCCTGACGCACCTGAATGGGTGGTAGCGTAACGTTGATATTCCTCCAAAAGTGGAGTGTTTGGTGCGGCAGCTCCTCTGTGAAAATTTTTAGTGCAACGATTTGTCCTTTTGGTTCTATGACGAGCAGCGGCAATCCTCAAGACGGCAACTTTCAAATCGTCGGGAATTGTCTTGTCGTTAGGGTCATTTGGTCGAAGGTGAAAATACCAACTACTGTTTTAGTGAAAGTAATTATTTACATTAATTTTCAATTTTATCAGTTTTGAAAGATCACATCAATGCTATATTTTCCTATGCTAGGTGCTTACCTATCTTTGAAGTCTTTTGGGCTAGTTGGCCCTTGCTGCTTTTCATGGCCGTTGTTATTGGTCTTTGGCCGAACCACCAGGACTGACTCGCGCAAAAATGCTGCAAACGAGCTAGGGAGAAAGGATTGGACTCTTTTGGAAAACACGAAAGATTCCAACTGGGAAATTTCTCCAATTTGTCTAGATAACCGAGTGAGTTCTGCATCCTTTTGCAATCCCTGTATATGAAATTGTCGCCTCTTTTTAAGAAAATGTGACAAAGCTCAAAGTAAGGTCGCTATGAAAAAAATATGGAACTGCCGAAAGTAATGATAAAAAGTACCTGAATATCGCTGACGGTAAGACCAACGAGGAGGTTCATTAACACAATAGTAATCATTATGACAAACGCTCCGTATAGGAAATGTCCAGTTATCTATAATAAGCAATATATAGTTGATTAACAAAGTTTGAAGTCTGCTAATTAAATGCTAATATTATTATCATTGACCCTGTTATTCTTACGGGATAAAGCAAGTCATCAACAGGGTTTTCCTCGTTTCCGTAAAATAAATCTTCATAGTTGACCTCGCCAACCATCATCATCAGAACTTTTAGAATTGCCAAGGGGATCGAAGAATATGGAGCGTTCTATACATATAAAGTATATGTTTGTCAATGTTAAAGCGTTTAGGGAGCATTTCAGTAGAACAGATTAGGGACAAATTTACTCACGCCGGGGAAGAGAACACAAAATGCAAGAGCAAATGCCATCAGTAAAGAAGCATAAGTGACCATGAAGAATCCAAAATTTTTTAAGACCTACACGAAAACAATATCACATTAGATTGCATGTACCATTGCTCTCATATTTATCGTGGAGATGTATGTAGTGCAGTAATTTAAAAAAAAGATAACTTATTAACGCTTACCTTTGTTAAAATTTCAACGTACAGCCCAAGTATAGGAAACTTTCCTATTTGTGATAACATCAAACCCCACGCCAAAAACAAACCGAACTAAATATTTCAAAATTTAAAACATTTAAGTAAATAAATAAATATTAGGCCGTGTTAATTTCTACAGAATAAAATTTATACCGCTGCAGCTTGATACTGCCAAAAGTTGATGTTCGGATGGCTCATAAACACGGGCCACGAAGTTAGAAAAATGAATAAGAAAAGCGTCCACTGCAGTCGATTATTCGTTCGTCTCCAGTACGACCGTGGAGCAGGTAGCATTTTGAACACTTCGTTGGTAACCATTAAAATGGTCAGTGCCAGGAGCAACACCGATTTTACGGTGGGCCCGATTTCCAGTGGACAACCATCTACGGAGTCAATAATTTGAAAGGACAGATCGCCTCATAGTTCTAGCAGCCTTATAAATTCACCGATAATTAAATTTTTTATTCTGCAGACTGCAACTTACCATGCAAGCTAGACTTTATCGTTCCCAATTCTTGTAACTGCGGAGAAAACTCAAACCAAGAAAACTTAATAAATTCTGCGCGATACGTAGAATTCTCACTCGTGAGGTAATTTCCTTCCGCTTTTGCAGCTTTTACGGCTGCCGGTTCGGTAATCTTGGGACGGTACGGACAACTAATTAAGTACACATCCAGAATGTACAGTGTGTACAGCATCAATAGAACCACCTGTTTGAAATAATTTTGTACGGTTTTTGTTCACATTACAGTCGAAATATATAAAATGATAAATAATTTTAAAACCCGGGAAAAGAGCACATATATGCAGCTGTTACATGTAAAAGAATCGTAAGCCAAAACACAGTGCGAACACATTTCCACTTGAGATACAGAAATATTGCGATGAGTGGATGTGTCAAAATCTTTTTTCTTGCTGAACTACTGCAGTCCAGGATTAATGTGAGGAGTTGCATTTCTTTCCGTGCTTTCACATTTCCATTGGATTCACCGTTTGCACCACCTAATTTTCCTTTCCGTTGTGAGTATCCACGTGTCTCAGAGTACCCCACAATAGCTCTAAACCAGAACAGGAGTAAAATTACTATCGGAAATCATTCTTTTGGAGCTTAATTTAGAAATCATCTTCTGCTTGTAAAAATTTACCCAAAGTCCAATTTTAATTCGCATTTCACATTTGTGGGGTCATATTTCTCGATCGCTACGGCCCGATTCAAAAGACTGTCCATAGCATCAGGAATTTTTTCTACCATTAATGTCAACGCCTTCACTCCCGCTTTTGACCTGTTTAATTTGAAATTGCAAATCATATTTACCATTTATTATCAACTTATCATCATCATCATTATCATCAGTGTAGTCATCGTAATCATGTCATGAATAAAGTTTACTGCCGCTTACTTTATGGATACATCCGCCGCACTGTATAATAAAATAGAAGCGCATTTTGTTGCCTGATTTTCCGCTGCCAAGTGCAATCTTTATAAAACAGAAAAAAAACAGTGAAAAAATCAGTTTTTAGAGTAGAATTTTGCTTTCCTCGTTTTTAAATCTTCCAATATCATAATAGTTACATCTTGTTGATTATTCTCGAAGTATATCCCACGCCCCCTTCTAATCTTGTGTATACGTGTGGGTGTGTACTATGTATCTTATTTATCATGAAGTAAGGGATTTTTTTTTACATCTAACGTAAACATAATCTTTGGAAATTTTCCATTTACTGAGAGCTTTGACTACTAATCGAATCGATATTGAGAATAAATACAAAGAAACGAATGATGCAACATTTTTTGAAGGTAAAGAAACCAAATTTTTTAATTTTATCCATTCCATTCTGACGCTGATTTGGCCATTCTTCGTGTGTTTATATGCTACGCACCTGTGCGGCCCTGTGTCAATTTCACCTGTGTGGATTGTGGATACAAAAACCTTAAAACTTCTCAAGCATCATAATACCATTACCCGCTTATATTGACAAAGGAGAGGGTTTAACAAATATTTACCTTTTGTCATTACCCTCATCTTGAATAAATTTACATTCGCGTGTGTACACAAATCCAGTTGGCTACTATTACTTAAGAAAACAGGTCTGAAGCCTGGAGTACGTATTTCTTGATTATGCTATTAAGCATTTTAACGCGTACTGCTAAATTTGCCGTTATATAAGTAAGAGTTTACATTTGATTATGTAATGTTGAAAAATGTTATTTTTGGATGCTACTACTTACGGCGTTTCCCCTTGATTATCCTGACTGTCAATATCTGTCTTGGCGGAATCCACCAAGAGCTGAGTACACCTTGCTGCGGTAGCAGTACAGGAATCACAATTACAACCTGGGAAGTTGGCGATAATTCAAGAGTTATATACTCAAATAAAAAAATGCTTAAAGTACTGTAGTCTCATCATCAGCCAAGCGTTATTACTGATATATTATGCTTGTAGGTTACCCATTGTCACCGCGTAATGTAACGGGGTCCTTCCGTAACAATCCCGAGCATTAGGGTCAGCCCCAGTTTCCAGCTGAATTTCCACCTCATCCAAGTTTCCCGTTTTCACTGCCATATGCAGGGATGAAGAGCACTTTTCATCACACTCATGCTTCAAGTAGTCATCCCCACATTCATGGCTCATCCACAAGGAATTATTTGCCGTCGCACTCAAAGGCGGATTTGGTCTTGCGGAAAGTGCCAAGGAACTCTTAGAATTTCGCAGAGGTGGTCGCGGACTGCGATTGAGCCCATGACTTTCACTCGTTTTTCTCCATCTTTGTGAGGGACTGGGCACGTAATCCCTGGCTTCATCGTCTTCCAGCGCCTTTAACAACTTTTCCTCGCTCATTTCCCCGTCTAGTAGATTATCCGTAGAATGGACTCTCCGTCCCGTAGAAAATATCCCAGTGGGCACCCCTCTTAACTGATCACTAGTAACACTTCCACTGCCTACTCTAAATATATTGTTGTGTTCTGTCGAGTCGTTTAGGTCATTCGAGGGATCATCCCCATCCAAATCTACACTGTCGTTGTCCTCGTTATCGTCAATATCTATCTCCACATCCCGCGTTAGCGGGGGTGTCTTAGAAAAACGGGGAAATAAATTGTTGTGAGATTTCGAAACTCCTGCAGGGATTAATGGAGTGTTTAGTCTATTGCTTTCCCCTTGAGCCACCGCTGTATTTACGGCGGGAAGTGGGGCACTCTGGGAATTTGCGTCCAAATTAGTGTTACTGCTATTATTATTGTTGTTATTATTATTGTTGTTACTGACTGTGGTGGAGGCAGTGTTAATACTGTTGCAACTTGCTTTATGCGACACCCCACTACTGGACTTACTCAAGGAAATGTTGAGATTATTCAAAAATATTTGCGGGGGCGGTGCTGCTGTTGGAGATTTCGACGGGTGATGACTCTGATGATTATTTTTGGCACTTCCGTTAGGAACACTTAAACTACTACTACTACTCCCAATCTTCCCCTGAGGGGACCCCCGTTGGGACATTTTTCACAGGGAAATTTGGAGAAAAGGGAAATGTGACAATTTTAAACGTGCTTAAAAACCCAAACATTAGATATTCGTAACTTTTAGCGATAATGCATATATACCCTATTTTTTTTCTTCACGTCAAAGGCCATCTGCCTCTCTGTAGGTCAAAAATTGATGACGTTACAATACTCTTTTAACTTGTTGCCAGCTTCCATAATGGGAATCCTCTTAAACCAACAAAGACGACATTTTCCGTGTTCTGCTGAACTGAAACCTATTCAGGATTAAGATGGATGCTACTGATCGCTGGATGACGATGATGATGACGGTACAATCCGAAGATCGAAACAGTATACCTCTGTAAATTGTGCAGTTTGCTTGCACTCACGTAGTTTACTTGCAGCAGCAACAGCAGCAGTCAACAGTTATTTTACTACAACTACCATTTATTTCTCTGTGGTGGAGGTAATAGTAATAATGTATCGGAGAGAGCGCATCAACACCTATTAATCCCATCCTCGTTCAAATGCAAGTTGTACTTGTACATGGTTCCAATTCGCTTTTCTCTGGTGTGTGCACTTCTTTGTGTCAATTTATTTCCCATCTCACGTAAGATTACCCAGTGTATCTATTGTTATGCATGTCGTATCTCTCCTTTTTATCACAATCATCCTCTTTCACCACACACAGTAGTTGACAATCATCCATCTCATGTTCGCATATATGCATACTTCGTTATAATAAGCAGTTATAACAATATAGCTGAATACGTACGTATCTCTACAAAAAGTCAAAAAGTGTTGTTTGCTTTATCATTCCATTTTTATAATACCGTTCGCCGAAAATCCATTACTATTTCTTTTACTTGCTATATACTGCTAGTATTTATGTTTCCAGTGGATTGTCATTGTGTGCGCAATCGTAATAATAAATCAACAACAGATTTCAGGCTTACAGAAAAACCAACAGTTTAAGTTTCATCTTACTACTGCTTCTTTTTCAATTGAATCCGTTATCCGGCTTAAACGAGTCGATTTTTTTGGCTGATGCGATGATGGCAATGATGATGATGATGATGAGGATGATGATCACTCGATCAGCTAAGTTTTTCGAGTGATCGGTTTTATCAGTTTGCTTGTGTGTGGAAATGATATATACTTATATACTTATACTACCTACATACCTACTTATGCATATATAATCAATAATCATGTTAGTGTGTGATCACTAAAAATCTGCTTAGCTTTCAAAGATAATTATTGTTATTTGTAATATTTCATATTAGCCCGCATCTGAAACAAAGGAGACGTTGTACTATAAATACAGTGGAAAAGGAGTATTGTAGTCGGTTCGGTTCACATTGTGGGGTGAGGGTTTACTTCTCTGGGATTTATTTGTGAGTCATAATATAATGGCCATATAATAAGGTTGTTAAGTAATTTGGCGTTGATTGGTAGACCCTAAAATGGCTGACGGAGTTATTGCTATAGTACGTTGTTATTAATGTGCAAAGAGGAAGTATAGGCAAATGAAATATAGACGTTAACAGACCGTTGTAAACAAATTGTTTTATCAGCAAACTAGTTATTCTCCTCTCATAACGCAGAAGCGTCGTTATTAGCAACTTCCTACCTTTCTCAAAAATAACCTAGCTATCTATCATATGTGTTAGTCAAGTTAGTCAAGTATCAATAATTTCAATCTATCAAGAAGTACTACTTATTCCTTTCGGCACTACAAAGTGTGTGACTGCTTCAACCATCAACCATTAACAGTGTACCACAACATGTACAGTGTGTACCCCTTTATTGTATTGCAACATTACAAGATTACAACCTACAACTAGATTGTGTACAATATGTCTTTGTTCTTTGCAAATGAATTTTAAGTAAGCTTTCATTTCTGCGTTGATTCCGATTACTGGAAAATTTAGTTTTTAAAAATAGATTTAAAAAAATACGCATTAATTAAAGACATCTATAAGGCCGAACATCAGAAGAAGAGTAGATTCCTTTGATTAGTCGTAGTGGTCGTAGCGACTGTGCCAACTGTTACCATTGTTTTGGGACATTGCGCCCCAAAACAATAATAACAGTCCGGACTCAAAGTCTCAAGTGAATAAACAGAGAAAACTTGTATGTGGTTCTGATAACCGTAAATACCCTTTTACATTTACAGTGACGCTGTGCATGCTCTTACTCTTGTGCTGACTAAATGCAAGCATATTATCTTTAGGATTTTACATCAAATTAGATTATTCAGCACAAATGGGGGTTCACAAGCAATGCGCAATGATAACGTTTATTGTAACAAAAACAACAACAACAACGCCATTATAAAATGGTTAAATCGCTGTTTTATTGTAAATTAGTTGGCATGACAATGAAAAGAAAAATGGGGATGCGGAGGATAATGGGATTATGATTATACGATTGACGATGTTTGGATATCATTTTGGAAAATCAGCATTTTCCATGCTTCTCATCAATTTGTATACGATGAATGGTGATTTTGATAATGTTTTACGATACGATAAGGGTCGAATGGAATTATTATCACGTAAAGCGCATGCATAAAATGAAGTCCTATCCTGTCCTAATTGAAAAACATTGGGTGTACGTACGATAACATGAAAAATCAGTCATGTACCAAGGTACCTATTCTTAAATGAATTACAGCCTTGTAAATGAATACTTTTATTGTCAACGTATAAACAATAAAGCAGTGTTTCATCAAAACGTGCATGAACCTTTAGGCTTGCTGAAAATTTGTGGCGAAACAGAATTTACTTAAAAATAATCTTGGTTTACATTGAGTTCATTTCGGAGAAAAATATTGAATAACGCATTAAATGGTGCAAACTTTCCATTAAAATAAGGAAACAATTTTGCCCACTGCGTGAACACTTTTATTCGTAGGACTTTGAAACATTAAAATAAACCTCGCTTCTTCAAGAAAGCAGTTGTAATACAAAAGATAAAACTAGCGATCGTGTTAGACTATTATCGCTCTGGCTCATCGTATTTTCTACATATTGGAGCAGCGTAACCGTATGTTACCGAAGTCTCCATCTCTCCATGTTTTACTCCGATGCAAGCTGTAAATAGAAAGTTTGCCCAATATGCAAATGCAGCCAATACGACTGCGCTTTGGTATAAAAATGTAACACGAGTAATCAACACATATTTTACGCAAATAATAATTATTAAGAGACGAAGTCTCTTATTTTGATCGGTTTTACTACAGCGAACACGCGAGTTGCTGTCGTGTGGGTAGGAGTTGTCATGTTAATTGCCTGTTTTACGCAAATGCTGTCAGAAGAATCAAGTACGACGTACGATACCATAAATTGTAAATGTGACTATTCGGCCACATGACACACATATCATCATCATATATCATATAACTATACGATGTTGCTTTGTGCACGAAATGCTCTGTAGAATGAAATGAAACACGTTTTGATTAAAGCTTACACTTGAAGCACGATGAACTAGCTTACTATTTTTTGAACCACCACGCGATTTTATATTTTAATCGTGTACGTAGTACACCCACTTTATCTGACAATACCATTTTGTTTTGATGGCTAATAATGAAAAACTGGCTGTATACATTATCGAAATCCCCACTTAACTCACTTTTTCCCCAATGGATTCGCGCACAAGAAACCCGATCCTTCGAGATAGGTATGGATATGCGGAGCAAAAGAGAGAATCACAATAAAACCAGTTTTTAATTCGACTTTGAACCAACCTCACTACTCACTATATTTAATCATTTAATTTCGCGTGGTCATTTCTTTATCAGCACAGAGATTCTAGACAGATGATTGTCTTTACCAATAAAAAAATTAAAATAACATGCAACACGGTTTACACAGCTTAAACAGCAGACACAAACACGAGGTGACATAATAACGAGAAAAGATAACAAAATTAAATTTAAATTACAGGGTATTGGTAGTAGGTTACTTGCATATATGTAGTAATGAGCATACTAAATAATCATTTTATAATAATAAGTAGAAAGGTATAGCTTTTACCTTGCTGCCGGCCGACTAACGCACACAAAAAAGCTTAACAACAGTCGGCCGATTGTTGTGATAACTGTTTACGGTAAATGACCATACCAAGGTAAAATGGTAACTACATTGTATTCTCAATGAAACAAAAATAAAAAACGGGTTAGGGTACAACCACGGATAATTGAGGTAACAAACATGATCATGTTTAAAATCCTGCATTATATAAATGTTTACAGTTTATCAACATTTAAATAAAGTTATTACTCTTAATTAGAATTCTTTTTTTTTAATAATAATGTACAATTCAACAAAAATATTGTTATTTCTATCTCGTTCCAAAAAAAGAAAATAAATCAGCCTTTTCAATTTCAAATATTCCTGCAATATTGTTACTTTCAAACATACGCTACACACTATTCTACACCGCTGGTTTTAGCGTTGACTGCTGGACGACGTCCAGGGGGGTGCCGTCATCACCGATGAATTTTTTCTTCCGCCAAGTCCTCCAATTCCAGGCACATCCAAACTGTGTGCTTCTAATGAAGAGGATTTAAACGAGGACGGGGAGCTGGATGAGCTGGTGTAGTATGAAGGTTGCTGATGATGATCAATGCCAACAACAAGGCCACCGCTGTCTCCTGCACCGCCACCGACACCACCAATGCCATCTCCCATTCCACCGACACCATCCACATGTGCCATTGTGAAAAGCTTAGAGCAACGCTGGGATCGGAACTTTTCAAAGGATATAGAGGCCAGGATTAAAGCCGCTTGTTTTAGATACTCAGGCACGGTTTGGTCTTTCCGTGAATTGGGGAGAAATGCGAAAGTCAACCTGGCAGAAGTTAAGCATATTAAAAATGGTAACTATTTATTTACACTAAATACTCGTAACTATACGCAACGGGGTTTCATCAAATAGTAATACATACCCTTCACGCCCGTGACTGGTTGGGTATAAAACAGATATCGAGGCTTTGAGATAATCGCCTATCGGACGAGGAAGACGTGTGGAAAATATGAACGACTCTAGATGATACGTTTCCAGGATAAGTCTAGCCGTCCTACGCAGTTCGCCTTGCGCTTGTAGTTCCTACCCAAATGCAAATGTAGCATGTACAGAGAGTTCTGTCTTAAAATAGTGTATAACGCGATCGGTATTTCCCTTACCTGAATATCTTTCACCGTCAAACCAATAACGAGATTCATTAGTACGACGCTGACAACAATAACAAATGTGGCATACAGAAAATGTCCTAGTAAAGGGCCCATGACGTCGTCTACACCTTCTCCGTAAAACATATCCTGATAATCAACTTCCCCCACCATCATGACAAATACTTTGAGCATCGAATAACAGAAAATTGAGAATGCAGAATTCTGAAATCATAAAAAGGATACCATACATTAGTAACCCACCAGATATGCGTACAATTACTGTTCAATTCGTGCAAGTCGGTTTAGCTAATATCAGCCAACGTTTAATATAATTGTTTACCGTGGGGAAAAGAATTGAAAATGACAACGCAAAAGCGACGAATATCGATATAAAAGTGAGTATAAAAAATCCAAAGCTTTTGAGGACCTCCCCAAACATTTCAATATACTTCCCCAACGCTGGAAACCGTCCAATCTGTTGTAGCATGAATGTCCATGCTAGGAAGACAGTAAGCTATAATAACAGATAAAAGAGTTCAAATCCCACTAAAATTGTTTTATTTTTTTATCATTTTATTTTAAAATCCATCATCCGTACCGCTGCCGCTTGATACTGGTATTCCCCAATAGAAGTCTGTTTAGCCAAGTTTGGAATGGTGGTCATCAGCACTAGTCCAATGAATATCCAAGTTCCCAAATTGAACCAACTTCGGATGTACAATTTGGGAGTGATTACCAGTTTACAAAGCTCCGTCATGGCCATCAATGCGGTGGATACGAGAATAAAGGCGACCTCAGAGTTGATGCCGGTGGCGATAGCACATTTTATTGAACTGGGGGCTGACCGGTCGGTACTGTTGTCTGTCAAAGTTGAGGTGTGATTAGACAAAGTCAACAAAATATTTTGGGGGCAATACATTGAAGCCCCAATTAATTTAGTTATATAACTTACGGGGCAGTCCAGTTTGATTTTGCGCACTTCCGTTAGATTGCAACATTTTTTTGGTAAATAAGGTGCATGGACATTTGACTAAGTATACGTTCAGAATGTAGCTGGTATATAAGACGACGTAAAATATCTACAAACCACACAAACATATACTATTTTATATTTTATCTACATTAAATACTACCCACGCGCACATAACGAGGCATAATTTTATGAACGACGATGAAAAATATTTATTCTTACATAAAAAATGAAAGAGCACCAAAAGTACTTCCTCACACGTCTCCATTTTTGTTCCATGAAGATTTGTACAACCGGATGGGTCAGGATTTTACTACCCCATGCCGTGATAGGATTTTGCAGAAGGGAAGTGAGCAATCTCATTTCCCGTTGCCAACTCATGAAAAGACCGTCATGAGAGGAGGATGCGAGGGAGCTCGTCTTTCCATCTGTCGCTCTGAACTCTGGATAGCCAACTATGGGACTGAATATATAATGTATGAAAATTTTAATCAAGAACACAGGGTGAAAAGGGAATTCACTTTTAGCTGCATTTTTTTCTTGCTTTTTTTTTACCTAAAGTCAACTTTCAGAACACATTTTTCATTGGTTGGATCGTATTGGTCTACAAAGACACACTCATTTAGGAGATACGTCATTGTGTCTGGAAGGCGCTTCGCCAGCAAGCTCACAGGTTCTTCTCCGGTGTCTGATCTGCTCCCACGAAAACGGAATAAGGAGAATTACTCATACTGAAATGCACTAAATGCAGTGTGTTTTGATTAAAAAACTAATTTGTCAGTCGGTTAACCTGAGGCAAACATCAGCACCAGCCGAAATGAGTATTTCCACGCATCTTGAAAGTTGATGGTCTATAGCCACATGGAGCGGAGTATTTCCCATATCATCTTGTGCATTTACGTCGATGCCATGAGTACCCACCAGTACTCGGGTACATGCCTCGGCGTCATTTACACAAGTGACACAGGAACACTCTAAGATCGCAAAGGACAAACACATTTCGTGATTCTCAATTAAATACATAATTATTCAATTTATATTTCAAGATATCATAAAATGAAAATATTAATTTCCTCCATAAGTTCCATGTTTTTGTACCTATTGAAACCGCGTAGTGAAGCGGTGTTTTGCCCATATGATCCGTAATATTCGGATTCAGCCCAGTCTTGAGTATACTCTCCAGCTCTTCCGTGTTCCCATTTTGCGCCACTTCATGAATATAATGAATCGTCTCCTCCTCAAAATCTTTGAAACTCTTCCGAGGAAACAGTCCCCTCCGTGGTTTTGACGGAATGCTGTGATTACTAGGCTGACTGGCAGTCAGTTCAATGGAGTCTTTCGTCGGATACTTGTCCAGTGACATTTTGGCAACTTTAAGCTTCCCCTTTCCCCGTATACAATATCACCGAAACGCAATAATACGTCACTAGCGGGTCAACAAACCGGCATTTACACCAAACAATCACTATTCAACACAATATATATCCACACACACCGTAATTGCCATCAACTTTTCACTAACTAACAAGTCACAAGTACGTTCCCTTCTTCCTTACAACACAACTCGCGCAGAATAATCACAAAAAATAATCCCTCAATCGGCCATGAAGATCATGCACGGTTTTACTCAGCTTGCCACCTTCTTCTCACGACCACAATCCAATCTCCTCACACTGATCAGACGAAAACAACTTCATCAATACCAAAAAATCTTTCTGCGCATCGGTACGTCATGTATTGCTCCTTTTTTACTTTGTTGCACTTCACGTTTTATTCTTTATTTTTTTTTATATTTTTCACTCCTTGTTCGTCCGTTTTATTACTACGACTATATATATTCCTCTGCGACCGACGACCACAAACCCCAACAAGAAAAAAATATGTAAAAAGAAGTTCCTTTCTTTTTTCTCTTCTCCGCCCGTCACTCTTCTGTCCGTCCTCCGTTCTCCTAATGAAATGCGACAAACAGGTAGTTGCAGTTAGTCTTGTCATAAAACGTAACAATTTATTCGAATACATACACATACATGCTTATGGATGGATGCATGCCTGCATATTAGTCTATCCTATACACTTTTTTTATTGCTCCGAGAAATTTTCTGTGTCATGATTCTTCTCTCTTCTTGCTCTATTATGTATTGTTGCCTTATTCGACTTTATAACAGCTAACAACACCACTACTGCTGCTGTTGTTGTTGTCTGTTGTGCACGACGCTAGTTTCTCCCTTTCACACAAGCACACTTTAAATTCTTTTTTCCCATATGCGAATTCTCCTGCATCCATTATATATTTTTTGGCATGACTCAACTGTCTGCAAACCTTTTTCATACTAACTACCAACATGACATGTATCTGTCCGTGTTCTGTACTCACCAACTAATAATAATATATTCTTCTTCATTCTCACAACTGTTAGTTGACCCAAAATGAAAACGTTTTAATGATCAGCAAGATGATACTATACAAAAACTAACAACATTATACATACATACTTGTCTTGGTTAATGGTTGACGTCGTCGTCATGTCGCGAGGTGTATGTGTGATGTGTTTGTGTGTGTGCGTGTGCGCCTGTCTGTAATAGCTACTGTTGCAAAGATGTTTACTTTTCTACCTTACACCGTCTTAGTAACTTTCCTAATGGGCTATGTTGCCCTGATGAATGATTGAATGCTAAAATTTTATTTGGACGATTGACAATTGTCAGGGAAGGGATTTACATAAAATTTAAATCGCTGCCACAAATGACAACATACGCACCACAGCAATTATCATCGTTCAATTTCATTCGTTGTGTACCTCTTTGCTGTTCAGAGTCTTCTTGCTCTCGCTCCTTGCTGGCTCTGAATAAGGTAAAAGTTGTAAAATGATCTTTCCTTGTAGTTACCTCTTACCTGTTGCAACAGTCAAGACTGAAAATGACAAGAAGGATTTTCCACAAGAGAGATCGTCATCATTATCATCATCATCATCGTCGTCAGGATTATCATCGTTCACATAAGTAATCTCTCTGTATTTCTATCTCGCATTAAAATGAATCAATTGGCAATGCACATTAAAAGTGTTCCTTGCTATCATTGCCGCCGCACTGTAGTGAGTAAAGCAGTAATGGAGTGGAGTATCAATCTTCATAATCATAAAACCTTATCCCAAAAACTTAATTCAACGCGACAGCGTGATAATGTCTCCCTGTCGTAAAAATCAACCTACGATATAAGGTCCGCGTTTCGTAAGTGGTTCTATGAAATAATCGCTAGCCTGTTGCAAACTTCAAAGTTAAACCTCTGCCTTGCCTTGTTTTGGTATTTTGTAGTTTGATATCTCTTTTTCTAGCCATAACCGACGAATGGCAAATGGGCTGGCCACAATTTTAGGTAGGAGCAGATTCCTTCACTTCACTCACTAACTCCTTGCACAAGCAATAAGCATGTTTGCCGTTTATTCTTGAGATTTTATTAAGTAGGAACACACGGACTTTCTTTTTAATTACCAATGAGTTTGATTATGATTAACTACTGCGCTTATATAACTTGAGCCACAACAACAACAACAACAACAGCAATGAAAAGTCAAGTATTTTTGACAACGTTAATTGCAACACCAGCCTCTTATCGCCAGAGATGATCGTCAAGTGAAAAACATGAAAAGATATAATTCTTGGAACGTGGCCGCCGCCGTGGGCTGCATGGGGTGCTGGTTTTCTTTGGGAGAAAAACAACAGTACACCCAAGTGAGTACACAGCCTGTTCTCTCCGTTCTCCTTTAGACGTTTTTTACGATAGACGTTTTAGTTGACTGCATTTTTGCTGCACACCAGTTCCCCCGACGGGTTTGAATTTTATCAAACTTCGTCATATAAAATGAAAATGAATAGTTTTATTTATCCACTCACGCAAATTCAAAGAAGTTGTTTTTTTCACGCTCCTTCGCTCTCTCTCACACATGCACTCCGTCAGCTCGTCCGGTTACGTCAACCTAATATACCACGAGAAGATGGCAATAAATAACAACGGAGAGTTTAGCATGAGGTTTAGCAGCTCAGCAACGATTGCCATTGCCACTATTGACACTTACTAGACCGAATATCACCTTGCTGCCTCTCCACGCACACACAATCTGGTTAAATGAAAATATTTTCTTAAAACATGCAATAATAGCTGCAAAAGGAGTTGATAGTCGCCAACAACACCATGTAACTTCTTTCATTTCCATAATACGCCTAAATAGGCACCTCCACCAAGAAGGTGCATGCAAGCAACTTCACTATCATTAATATTTCCTCTTAAAAACAACACAAATTTTTCCCATTGCATCGCCTACAAGGCAAGCAGGCAACCCCAATACTCCAAGCGCCTTGTGGGATAATACAGAGAATAGAGACCAAGAGCGGTAGAATCTGGCTTCGTCATATATCACACAAAAACAAGGCTTGTTCTCGTTGCATAATTTACTGACTGACTGCGTGGAACCTTTACCTGTTTTTACAAATGCTACAACAATAGCTAGTCTACAACACAATCGTTTTCCTCGCCGAAAAAAAAACTGCCACTGTCATTATTTAACAGAATTTCAAAACTTTATCAGGATAAAAACTCCCTGGCCTTAATTTGTACTTTTTGTACCATATAGTTTGTTGGTGTATATTATCCTAGGCTATTTTCGCTAAAATAATACGTAACAACAGTCAAGCAATATCTGAGGGAAAAATCATGATGACGACATACACATTACGCGCACGAGAGCAAGTTAAAAGGTATTGTATTGTATTCCTGAATCATGATTCATGTTCTCTCTCTCTCTCTCTCTCCAGGTAATTTATCCAGAAAAAGTATAATAGCTACACAGTAGCACATGACATGCTCACAACAACGAGCAAACGACAAAACAACTCTTTTTTAGGTTCTTTCAAAAATAATGGAGCATTTATTACTACCGTCAGGTCAGAAAGAGATTATGAATCAGCTAGAGAGAAGGACAACATTGTACAATATGTTTCTTCCATCCTTTATAACGTAGCAAAATAGTAATTTAATGCTTTCCGCTCTCTCTCTCTCTCTCTCTGATGAAAAACACATTAGTCTTCCCCACATGCAAGCTCATCCTCCACAGAAATACGAAGAACGTCGTATGAATAAAGAAGGGCATTGACGTATGTGGGCTATACAATAGGCATAATCATTATTGGGTTTTACGCTATTTATTTAATAACCGGCCCGACTTGTAAATGGTAGGTACTCATTACGTAAAACCTCCAAAAAACCGTGCATAAGACTTTTATATACCACTTACTTGAGAGACTTTTCTCTGTCAAAGCTTTTTCCACGTTCTCGAGCAAGCCACGAGGTATACAAGAGAGCTCTCCTTCACAAGAGTTCCATAACGATCGCGGAAAGTGCCAATGACATTGGTAGTTCGTGCTAATATTCAATTTTTCTTTGTGTGTTTGTTTTGCTCCAAAGGAATGGCCCATAACACATGATGAAAAACTATAAATTTTTTATCAGACAGAAACCAGAGTGCTGTGGACATACACATCCACACATAAACTGTAAAGAACAAGGTACACACACACACACGACAACAGGACACACAAAAATGCCAATAATCGAAGTTTCACAAGCTGTTTATGGCAATTAAAGTGGTTTGGGGAATGTTGTAGTTAGAAAAAAGTTTTTTTCGTACAACTTGTCAAGTATTTTATTTAATAATACTTTTTTTGACAAAAGTGCTCAAGAAGGACAGTTTCGCTTTTTATGTCTTTGGGAGCCAGACAAAGGATTAAGACTCACCGTAGCAGCGATGGCGTATGTAGGTAATGTAGGTTTGAAATGCAATGCACATGAGTACTTATATACGTGTTACATGGATGGAAAGACTTGCTGGCAAGCAGCAGACGTTGTAAAATTTACAAGGGGAAAACAAAAGACTTGAAGAACCTCATACTTTGCTGGAGGATCTCTTATTTTTCTGCCTTAGTCAGCACCACCACCATCACCACCAGCAGAACAAAAGAAAAGGGAAAAAGTTTTATTCCACTTGGCTAACATCTCCAATCCCGACCATCACCACACGTTTTCCTGTTACACGCACCTTTTTAAGTTTTACCGACGAAGGAAGTCAACTCTCAAAAAAAAGTCGAGATGTCTATGGGATGGAGTAGTTACAAGAGTCCGTGGTAATATTCCAGGGAATCTCTCTGTATCTCTACTTCACAATATTGTAGACTCGACGACATTTTTCCCGTCGTAGCCGCGTCACAGTTTTCTACAAAGAGTCCCGAAAGGAACGTTGTTTCCTTTATAACGACGTGTTTCGTGGATGTCTTGTCCCGCGTTGTTACTTCCTCCTACCCAACTTCTCATCTAGAATAAATAAAAAAGTTTTTACCAAAGTACAACTAAAGTAGGAAAAATCAACTGCCCTCCCGCGAGAAACTTTATTCTTTTATTTCTCTCTTTCGAGCGGAATAAAAGATATAATGGGTCGTGTAATTTTAATGGCGTTTTGAGGTTTCGGGAAAAATACAAACTTTACTCACCGGTGCACTCACAATCAGAGAAACTGTGTGTATTGTACTATGATGATGATGGTATTGTGCGATGTTGATTATATTACGATAGGACAACGATCACGAACACGATACGATCACACACTATCAAACTACATTCACTCCGACACGTTTGTATAATTTAATAAACCACCTACCTACCTGATAGCTGGTAATTATTTTCACTCTTTTTTTCAAATCCCTTTCTTCTCTGTTCGTCTAAATAGGTACAAATCGGTGTACACGGTGCCGTTTTGTTTTTACCGGGCCATCCTTATCATCCCCGCACATTAGATCATTCGACGACTCGCTGTTTCTACCTTTTACACTCCTTTTTCTGCTGCAGTGGATGATCAAAATTTTTGTAATTCTAATTATCTTTTTTTATATATATATTTTCCCGTCTTCCTGTGTTTTATTTTTCTGCTTCACTCATCCTCACACTACTACCATCCCTCACTGCCTTCACCAGCACACACAACTGAACATTTTTTAACAGAAAACGCTAACAAAAACGCTACTTTTACGCTGCTGCTATTATGTGCAAGGTACGTACTGCTTCCACTCGCAGAGAGAAATGCTGTGCTGCTATTATACCATCACATCCACATCCTGTCTGTCGATCATTGTGCACGTACATACGTACATGCATATATACATGCTTGTACATTCGTAAACATTATTTTTTTCATCCCCCGAAAAAAATCTAATTTTCAAAGAACGAAAGCAACTCACTCGTCTATCTATCTACCTTTAATCTTTGGTAGGGCTAGACATTTTAACGTAATGCAAAAACGTAACATTACCGGATCATCATCGTCGTCGCCAATATAAAATGTAACAAAGTGCAATGATGATAGTGAAACAGGCTCGCGATGATGGCTCGATATAGAATACCTAATATGATAAATGATAACAGGAGATGATGATGAAAATGCCAAACAGCTTGCAAACGGTCTATGACTTTTTAGCGTTTTATGTTTTTGTGCTGGTTTGCTTGGCCTGCAAAGAACAAACCCGCACTGTAGCTGTGTTGCGTTCTAAAAAAAAGTTTTTTTTCTGGCAAGTAACAATGCAAGATGTATGTAGAAAAATAGGTACTATTTGGCTATGCCAGTGGTAGCGGTTTTTTTTTACAATTTACGATATATTCTGCATTGCACACCGATGAAAACATGCATTGTTGGTTTAGTGTTGTACCAGAGTCCCTAGCGCAGGTGTACAGGTACTATTATGCATTGTTGTAAGAAATACGCATATTGTATTAAAACTGCCTAGCGAGAGTGATGAGGAATATGGGGGAATGTATGGGAATGCCGTCCTGGGGGTAGGATTGAATCCTGTGTTATACAATGCCTAAAGAAACCGCGAGTCAAAGTGATAATAATATATGCTGATGTTGTTGTCTGTGCGATGTGTTGGCCTACTGGAGTTTACTGTTAGGAGGATTATGGGAAAAATTCTTTGATTCTCAATTTTCTGTCTTATTCTATTTCGTTGTTTACTATTGGAATTGCCGTGAGCAGCGGAGGAACGTGTGAGAAAAACGGAGGATGCTGACAACTGGTATGCCAATTTGCAGTGTGTACAAATAAGATTTGGCGTCAATGCGTCAACTTACGTTAGTTTGTTACGTTAGTCATTTTATACGAGGAGTAGGATGGAAAAGTTACTACGATAAGCTACATAAATACCTTACCACCTGGTATAAAAAATATGGTATCCTCGATGACACTATGACGTTATACAATATCAATAAATATAAAAATCAAAAATATACACATAATGTTGAGTGAGTGTCCCTATGCAAATGGTTTATTTTGGTATAACGTCAACATTAATAGCTCTATTCATTTTACAAATGTGAGCACATTTATCACGCGGATCATGAACCTCGCGTAAATCATAATAATACACAACGGCAATTAATGAGAGAATATCTTTGAACGGTTCTTATATAAACTGTAAGTTGTCTGGCTTATCATTGAAAGTTTACTCAAGAAACTGTAATCAAGGTCAGTGATATGGTAAACCATAATAATAATTGCATACAAACTTTAAGTGGAAGTAAATTATTAATGATTTATTTATTTTATTTTAGTGTTTATGTATGTATTTAGGTGAGTAGATTAGTCGTGGCTGGGTTATAATCTTATAATTTGTTTGTCGTGTATTATGCTCAGGGAAGCCAACAAATTGCTTTTATTTTACTTTTAATATTGCTAATTCGTCTTTAAAATGTTGCTTTTAAATGCTTTTATTTTTTAAATTGAAAA
>JAHZNE010007512.1:0-20996 GCA_027744055.1 Callyntrura sp. NNG-2020 | reverse complement strand
TACATACATATTCAATATACACACATGTGAAAAATTATAGAGATATATAAATATATATTATAAGGTTTATGTTGTTCAAACTACCCTATCTAAAACCAATGTACTACTACTAAATATATACTAATCAATTTTATAACCATATTGGTTGTTGTAATCCCTGTAATTACTGAACTATATTTTTTATCATGTTTCTTATGTTTCATCAATTGATGGCCCATGCTCTGATGACAATCCTGTTTCTTTCAACCATTTTTTTCAGTCCTACATTTTAATTGTGAAGCATAAGGAATATTTTTTTTATCTTTTTAATTTGGAATTTAGAGGTGGGATGATGAGGCTTCTGCTATCGTAGTGTGAAAATAGCGGCCATTGTACTTTTTATCTTTTGTAAACCTTAAAAATAGTCTAATTTGTTTTTCTTTAAATAATTATGGTACTTGACATAGCCATTTATTTTCTTAGTATCCATATATTCCATTTTTAAAGTTTTTCTTTGTACGGATATACGTTATTATTATTTATTTTGATAAACTCAGTCCTTTCAGTTGCAGTGTTTCTTGAAAGAAAAGAAATAGATTACTTAAACTTTTCTTCGCTTCATTTGGTATGCATATTTTTTCTTGAATATGTGTAGAATATATGTAGAATGCATGCATGTATTCATAATTCATACATGTTATTACACGTTGGTGTTAAGCTGGTATGATAATAAAAATCTTTAACTTCTCCCTACTGAGACCCTTCTCAATTTGAACGATAATTTCATCAGACATTATTGAATTGAACACAAAAATATATTATGTGAAAAAGTTGTACAAGAAGTAGTAGTAGCAAATATATTTTATGCCTCTGAGTAGCCGTGTTTAATTATTTTTAATAATTGCAACAGTATGGGGCAAGGTCCGTTTTTTCTTATTTGTCAGTATCCATCAACTGTGTAGGTTATACGTAGATTAGGGGATGGGACATTTCATAGTGTATAATAATTATTGTTTTAGAAGAATTTCACCGTATTTTTCATAAATTTGGTACTATGACATACATTTCTTCCTGGTCAGCTTACAGCGTCATCCCGGCAGTTGGGAAAACGAAGAGGATTCATTGGGCAGTCATCTGGAAGAGTAGGATGAAGCTGGGGATACATCTGAATAATGTGGTTGATGCGAATGATAGCTGAAATGACCAACCTCGTCCTCCTCGTCTCTCAACAACCCCTATTCAGACGTGAATTGTTGTGATGATAAGTGCTTTTCGTCGTGCATGATGTGGTTGGAGTCCTCCTTCTCATCGTTCACGGGAGGACTTGGAGGTCGCTGTTTTACAACTGCTTCGAGGCCAGCTTCTAAGTCCATTTTTTCACAATCGGTTTCACTTCCATTTCCGCTGAAGGAGCCATTTCCGTTGCCATTGCCAGGGAGCTCAGATGATTGTTCTTCAGGACTGAAACCGGCACCTTCCTCCGTTCTCATATTGTGGCCTTGGTACGGTGACATAGGATAGCTGCCTTTTCTGTACGGACGGTTGGTAGTGATGCCGAGTTTTTTCACCTTGTCATACAGGGTTCGAGAAGGAACGCTGAATTTACGAGCAGCTTGAAGGGCACTCATACCTTGTCTAACGGCGTCGATTGCAGACATGATGTCGTTGCGGGTATATTGCTTGTACCGCTTCCATTCTGGTTTTTGAACTGTATAATTTTCAAAAAAGATTTTCATAGTACAAAATATGACATGACCAGTGCCTACAAACACGCAACTTCACCAACGCGGAACCTTCCCCCTACGAATTATTGAATTACAGCGAATTACATAATAATTACAAAAAATATTTCGATTACTGTTGCTGTACGAACGGACGTATCGTACGTGCTGTAGTTCACAAGCAAGCAGATGCTGACAATGTTTGCCAATGTGCGCCTAGCTGTGTACATAAGCGGTATACCATGCTTATATGGCTAACTCTATGTCTTTTACATTAGGTTTGCGTTTCGTACGTAAATTACGCGCGTTCATTTGCATGCTGATATTGCAATGTTTTTGCTTCGTCAGTGAATTATTCTGCCGTCGAGAGTATGGAATCCACATCCCCGATAAATTTATGATACCCGAATTTATATTTTTGTATTATCAATTGCAAGTCGCAAGCCGTAACTCGATTATTCATTGGGGAAGAAGAACAGTAGAGTCATTTGTCCCATCATCAGTACCAGAGGTCACGATGCTAACTTACCGTTGCCGTGTTTATCTTCTGCATCATTGTTGTAAGTAGGATTGTCCTCAAGGATTTTTTCACTTTCCACACTGCGAATGACCTCCTCTATGTATTGCTCTGGCGAATCACCTCTCACCTATTCATAAAATTGAATTCAAAATAGATGGAAAATTAATATCTTACATAGTATAAATATAAATAAAGGACATCGATACGTGTACGATATAGTCATATTATGTTCTTGTTCCCAGATTTAAAATGTCGGTGATATTTTTAAATGAATTAGTTAGCAAGTTGAATAGGTAATTACCTTTTCATTATTTTCAACAGGTCCATTTGTGGTGTTGCTGACGACTGGATAGTTGAGTGATTTCTGATGAAGAGGTGCAGATTGAGGTGGATTTTGCGATGTTGGTTCTGCATTATGCTGAAGTGATGTGTGGCCCAAAACCGTTCTCAGAATAGGGGTATCTTTATTAGTTCCTATAAACTTTTTCTTCTTTAGCGGCACAGGCTCGTTTTGCGTGTTTTCATACGACACGTTATGCTTTGGTGACGGAGAAGGGGCTACCTTGTGTGTTGGCCAAATAGGAAGCTGTATTGAAGGTGGTCTCTCTGCAGAAACCGCAGGACTGTTGTATGCTGTATCGTAAATTGGCTCATTGGTTGTAGTTGAGAATTTAGTGGGGTAGGAATTGGTTTTCGGGTACGAGGGTGCATTCGTAGTTGGGAATTCAGAAACTGGCGGAATGGAAGGAATCTGATTGGGTGATTGACGAGGAGATCTTGGCGACTCTGACAAGTGATGGTCGTTCCTATAAAAAGAAATACAAACGTTAGCACAAACTATGCATATTACAGATATCCTATTATGTTCATCATAAAAAAAGAGGAAATGAATCATTAGGACAGACCTACATGTGCCGAGTAAATGAGACAGAAACCCTACTTCTTTTTGTAATTTTTCAATTATGGAAATTTTATCGTCTCTCAGAAATGTGAAAATAAGCGTAATACCTAATCACTATTATCTAATCGTCCCCCTTTCACATCAATTCATATCTATCTTCCCTAGACGCGACAATTTACGACGTTGGCCTCCCTTATCATCAAAAAGAAAAATGAATCATAAAAACGAAACAAGCGATTTATCGTCTACCAGCGTGGATCCAATTAGTTTTTAACCTGGAGACAGCGGTGCTTTCAAAATACTCCTTCGACTGTATTTGCATTTGTTTGACGACTTTCCAACGTAAATGAGGATGAGGATGAGTCATATGTCTAAAGAAATCTCAATAACATCCACACCGATACAGCTAACGAATCAAATAAACACTATCTTCTCTTGTTCGTAGCCGACGACACAAACTAGAGCAGGATATTATCCTCAATCAACAAAGCTATTGAGTTCTTTTCCACAAAGAAATAATAACAAGTCATTCAAAAGCTTCCGCTTCGTATCCACAATGGTCCTTGGAGTCTTTGAGAAGTTTTTATAATGCCAATACTAACGTGGGATGGAAATAATCCTTCCTTTTCAGTACTATGGATGGATAATGGATAGAGTAGTAGTAGTTGTGTTTGTGTGGCAAATTCGTGAAAATCAAAATGAGTATGTCATCATTACATGACGGTTTTTGAAAATGAACGCAAGGAGGTAGTGAATGTGTGTATGTATGTGGGCCAGTATCATCTTCACTGCTGAGCAGATGGATAATTGGCATAATATGTAAATTTTTGAAACTCATCCCTCTTACGTATCCCATTAGAACGTTATCAGTTCGTTGAATATGAATAGCATGAGAGTATGATTGATAAGGGTGTGTGTTAATGCTTCATATATCATGCATTTCCCGATAGAGCATACCTAATCACGCTTGCTCATGAATACGTTTCCAACAAACAACTCGTCGGAACCGGGAACACCTTGCTGACGTTTTTGTGACTTTTTAGTACACAAATTAAGTCGAGGTTTGATTCGACGCATGATAGCGAATGCACAAGCATAAAGAGTAATGCTAACACGACGGGCGTCACTTCGTTAACTGTCTGGAAAGTGTGTGTTTTGTAAAAGTTCGTGTAGGCAGGTATTATGTACTTTACTCCTGTTCAATTCTCATCTTTCATTAGGATTACATTTTGGCATTTCCCATTACCGCTACGGTTTCCTTCAGCAGCATATTAATGATTAATGAGAGTGCGGATGATGATAACGTGTTGAAAAGTGATAATATGACTGGGGTTTCTTAGGGTTTTCTTCAAGCAAAGGTGACAATAGAGGGCATTAGCAAAGCAACAGGAAAAAATGAAAAGGAAGAAACAGACGCAGATTAGCCATTATTGTTTGTTTTTATTAAAAAATTGAAAGGATGCATTAACAAGTAAAGACATGTGAAGAGCAGCACTATAATTTAACGTCCGTCAGAGAGGACATGCAAATGCGGAAACTGACCACCTCCGGTATTTGCCTCTTTGTGTTTTTAACGAACAAAGGTAGGCGTATTAAGAAAAATAAGAGCAATCATCTAAGAGGAAATCTATTATGACAAGCAAACAAAAGAGCAAGTTACTTTTTATTAAGACACTACTGGTGTCAGTGATATACAGACGATAACGATGAAAATGTTCCAATGGAAGTGCGCAGTAAAAGTAAAAAAAGACGGCGCCTAATTCAACTTAGGAAAAAGCAGCATAATATAATATTACTAATTTTGCCTTTCAGTTTCATTTTCTCGAAATTGTCAAATAAGATGTCGTCGCATTTACGACGATTACAACCAGATTCATTTCATTCGTAATCATTGCATAAATATCGCATGTATACTTCGTGCGTCTTATGTTCATTAGAATTGTAAATTAGTTTAAAAATTCAATTAGCAAGCCCATTTCTTCCTCGTACATCACACAGTTATTATCTTGAGCACTGATGTCGTATATGAAGAACATTGCGCATTATTACGGACCTGCCTGTCCTTATCGCATGCACGTTTTTCGCTGTCTCGTCAACTTTGGATGATTCACACACAGTTGAAACGATGACAGTTGCTGGTTACAGGAGCTAAGCAAAAATGAGAATCTCTGGAAGAAAATAAATAGGTAGAAAATCGTTGGAAGCATACGGATGATGAAATAGTTTTTAAAAGGAGCAAATTACTCATCACGCCACATTTTCCACAAAATTAAATTACAGTAGTAAGTAAAGTAACGTCGTCAGTGTTTTTCATCTTGCTACAGACTCCGACTCAACATTGACTATGATTGAATAAACAGAAAGCGGTGGACTTTTCCAGGAAACAAAACAACACACTCGAAAGTAGAACTTCACTGAATCTGAAACGTTAATTTCCCTATCCTGAACTCTGAACTACATTATCAGTATGTAAACATGAGGAAAGGTAATTTTATAAAGTGCCTTTTACATAACGCAAGTACATAATAAATTACCGTAATATTGTTTTAATGAATACATTAGCTGCTAAAACGTTATGCAATATATTGAATTTGGTAAACTTATAATGTATACGTGTGCTCTTCTTTCGTAGGCAAAATTCATCCATGTAGGTAGAAACCTTTTAACGTCAAATAAATTAGTTTTACGGACCATCATCTCAAAACCGACAACCACATATGTTTCAGGTAAGGTAAGTGAATTTTATGTGTTCATCAAATGTTCCATGCATCTTCATTTTGACTAAAAAGTCGACAGAAAATTCACGTCTTCCTGTATGATATCAAATAAATGTTTCGACTTCTAACTTCTACCTTTATTTCTGCCTTACAACCGTAAAACATCAACATCACACTATTCACACTCTCTACCTTCAGGCGTTACCGTTTTCTCTCAATCATGCCTCCGTTGCTTTCCGAATTTGAGAGAGCGAGATTGACAGGAAATTTTATTATACAGATGCTGCTCTCGTTTCTCGTATTTTCAACGAAAAACAGAGATGTGCTCTCCATAACGCCTGGACAAGCAAGAATATCGTATTATAGAAAGCCATGCCATCTTCGTCGTCGTCGTCGTCGTCGCCACTTCACAGTAATTTGTTCGTGTATCTCTGTTAAGATTGTGTCATGGCTGTTTTCATTTCCTCATTTTTTTTATCGAATCATCAAAGCTATTACAACTAAAAAGCATAGGGAAAATTTGACTCAATCTGAGAGGAAAATGGAGTGCGGGTTTTTTTCTCTCTGAGAGGGACTGGGATAGCAAATAGAAAAAAATCCCCATTACACTATCCTGTGGCCATTTCTCTGTGGCACCTCAGCGTGGCGACCACCACTATTTTATCATCGTCCTCGTATAGAAAGTTCGTAAACTTGCTTCCCATCGATTTTTTTCTCTTCCTGCTTTTCTCCCTTCTGCTATGCTACGCTAACTCCCGCTTTACCATTCTCTCTCTCTTTCTTACTATTTTCCAGAAAGTAAAAAAGCCAACCCTGAGGTTCTCTCCTTCAAGATGAAATTACTAGAAACAGTGAGGAGGGAGAATTGAGAGAAGAGGAGGAAAAAAGAGAGAGAAAACACTACAGAAAATGACTACTTCCAAGAACGACCAACAAGCATACGTATACTACCTTCACTTTGACGATAACAACGATCACGATGGAGACTTTTGTATTCGTTTTTATAATGGTATCAATATTACGTTCCAGCTAACAACAATGTAAGCGTGGTGATGGTGGTGAAATGCAGTAGCCACTAGTAACTCGAACGTACTTTTCCCTTCTTTTTACGACTGCCATATTTATTATAGCCTATAATGATGCACCTATGTGTGCGTAGTGATACGCACAGTCATACATAATAACAGCAGTACGCTCTCGAGAGCACTCCGTTACCACTGTTATTTTGTTATTACAACAACATATTACTTGCATTATATAGGAAAACTTTCCTTAGTGCCTTTTACCTCTTCTTCCTTTCTCATACGCACGTTTTTCTTTCACCCTCTCCCTTTCTTTTCAATTCACTGCACCACCGCTCTTCTCTCCTCGTTGCAACTTTTGCATGTAACGACGCAGCTCGTCACCTACCACCAACCACCACCATCCACTGCATCTTCTACTAACTAGAATTTGCTTGTGTGTCTGTCTACTTATATGCGCTTAGATATATATCAGTTACTATTTTACTATAGTATCGACCACGACAACAACTATACAAGTGTGCATGGGCAGATTAATAATATTTATAATAGACCCCACCTTATACAATGCTTTTTCTACCTATCAAGGTATACGAGAAAGCAGAGGAGTTTTAATGTGAGATGGGGAAGTCCGTTATATTTGCTCACTTTTATTGCCATATTACACTACATTGCAGGCCATTGTGAAAAAGAGGTAGGGTGGCGGCTCTCTCTCACTCTCTCTCTTTTTCAACATTTATAATCTAATGTACCACACGCACATATACGCACATTCAAAATGCTTTCCAACTTGTTTATTACGTAGGCTTAGTCAAGAGTGAGGGAATGAACATGGCTTCGTCATCGGCCGTCGTGTGGCCAAAACAGGCAAAGAGAGAGAGAGAGAGAGAGAGAGGAGAGAGAGAGAGAAATGCAAGCACAAGGTCTAGAAAATAAATGGCAGAAAGTAGTGAAAAAAAGAGAGAGGGTGGCTTCTCGCCATATTTGCTCCTCGCCCTTCTTCACTTCTCCCCCCGTTCTATCATAGCAGGAGCAGCAGTAGTAGCAGCAGCAGCAGCAGCAGCGATAGATCCAAACATTGCACAATATTTTCTAGTTGTTCACACACACACGTACGCGTACATGCATACGCACTCACGCACACACACGCACGTACTAAAAATATATTGCATGGACAGAAAAAATTGGTTGGTTCTCTACAGAATCGTGGTATGTGCTACCACCACTGAAGGAAAGTAGCAGCGAATGTGATGCGGCTGCAACCTTGCATTGACATAATAACAGAATAGCAGTAGCAGAACACAAGTAAGAAAATGGTGAGCCCCAGAGAAGTAACAGTCGTGATATGGTGGAATCACTATTGCTATAATTGTGCACTCTGTTGTCTCAAGTGAGAGGGGTTTGGTTTTGCTCTCCAAGTTTCCAGTTTATAAGCGAAACAAGAAGGGAAATATAGTCATAATGTGCAAGTTTGTATATCCACTGCAAGTTATATCTGGTTTAGTATAACTACAGCGTCATAATATGCAACTTCTCTCTTAATTTTCATCTGCCCTTCTTTTGCTTTTCCACCACCACCACAACAACACTAGTTTTTCTTTAGCCATGCCATTTTGCTGTTATAACGTGCGTGTGATGAGCAAAGCAGGAGCCTGGAGCTGAGCAATGTAATGTTGTATAAGATTTAGGAATGCCAGTTAGAAAAGCGAAGCTGTAGTAGTCAAGAAAAGAGACAAAACAGGATAGGGGTCGTTTTCCCCTTTTTTCTTTTCCTTCCCTTCTCTCCTCTTCGCCATATTTTTTCTGCATCTAAGCAACCAACAGCAGCAACCAAGTCACTGTATTAGACATTAGCGTAGTTGCTGTAGTAGCACAGCAAACGAACGACCACCACCCTTTCGGAACAGACTTGCAAACACATTATGCAGTAGCTATACGAGTTTCTAACTTTTAAAAGTATCCAGTGTTTTTCATGCCGAGAGAGAGAGAGAGAGAGAGAGAGATTATCGGCTCATGCGAGAGAGAAACCTGTACATATGCATCTACTAACAATTTTGATATATAAGCAAACCCTGTTTGTAAAATTTAACTACGTCTGTCTGCTTGATAAATCACTACGTTCTACAATTTCCTCTTTTTTCAAACGTAATTTTCTTTTAAAATAAAATAATAAAAAATTGTGTATAAATGCTTTTCTCGAGGCGTCCTCAACCCCACATCCACCATTGAAACAAAGAGGAGGCAGGTAGACGCAGATTTTATTTTGCTAAAGTGGATGTAATATTGCCTCGAAGTACATTTGCATGATCAGCACGAAAGGACGACGACGGTGATGCATCATTGGAAGAAGCAAGACAAAGATGGAAAAATCAAAGAGGAAAAATGGAAAATAGAATTTATGAGCTTTTATTTATAGAGTTGTTACTGCCGACACGATGGCTGATGATATTTCTGCCTTACTCCTCTCAACTTTGTCTTTTTTTGAAAAGTTGCAAGTTTTATGGTGACGATGACGATTACGATACGATGTTATGCCGTACTTGCAAAGCAGGTTAAAAGGGAAAAAAGTAACCAGCAAGGAATATACTCATCCTCGTAAGCATTATCCTTACATTTTTTTCTCTCCCTCCGTTGCTGATGGCTGTTCTCTACTGAGAGAGAGAGAGAGCAAATGCAATATCCTGTGTAAAATGCAATGTTATATAACCCCGTCAGCAAACATTATATTCTCTCGAACAAGCTAATAGTTATACCTACGTATGGATGTACCTATTTTATACCTACATATACACCTCATCTTTTTCATTTCCCTTTCTTGCCTGTTTTTTCTCCAATTTTTTTTTTCAATTTCATTCCTTACGGAAATGCAAGAGGCACCGGAGAAGCATCAAAGAGTAGCGAGAAAGGGAGAAAAAAGATGCAATGGAAGACAGGAGGATGACCGAAAAGCATCCCGCATCCCGGTGTATTTTGATGGTATACTGAATTGTGTATACTGTTATTGGTAGGCTTGCTATGAACAGAGGCAGTGTTTCAAGAAGAAAAAAGGTTACAAGACTACTACTGCTACAAAGTTTAGCTCGTTGTTTGTAAGAAAATGAAGATTACAATACAGTGCTATTTCCTTCGCATCTCTCTTTCTACTCCTGCTGCTGCTCTTTTCTGTCTCGCTATCGCTGTTTCGTTTAAAGAACGGTGTGTGTGTGTGTGTATGCGTCCTCAAACAGGGTGAAACCTCAATAAAACACAGTATGTGCACCAATGCAGTTTTTATATGTGCACGCCAGCATTCAACCGTTCTCATAGGCAGAAAAAGAGATAAGTTGGAGAAAAATGAAGAAAGATGCACTTCGCTATTATTCCTCCTCCCCTCTCTCTCTCTTACTGCTTGCCTTTGTACGATGTATGTGCTATACTGAATTCATGGAAAAGGAGCTATTGCTTGTGCTGAGATTGTCGTGTAATCTTGCTTTTTGATCGTTGCACTAGAGAATTGTGATTATTACATGGAGCTTGAAGCTTTTAAGAATGTCAATGTCAGTGCCAAAAAATGGGTATGCATTCACTTTTGTGACGTGCAAGCCTGCATGGGACTGACACGCACGCATTGATGTTATCCTAGCATGCAAAATGGTATTAGCGAGATAGGAAGGAAATTGGATTATTGGGGATGATGATGATGCCTACACTGTGTAATTATGCCATCTACTTTGATAAAAAGAATAAAAATATGTTTACCCGTTGACAAACATTTTGAGCAAACGCGTCCCGTCGGTGTTGTAATTGTCCAGCCTGGGCTGCTTGTCACAAGGCTAGTGTCCAGTGATGTTGGAAGGAGGATTAAATGATGAAGAAATGAAGATAAAGAATTAGAAAATCGTTTATTTTGTGTGTATCTAAGGAGAAAGTTTTTGCGTGTTCATAAAAAAATTTCGGCAATAAATATCCAACGCATATTAATAATAACAGGTAACTGTCAACACTTGAATGAACCGAATTAATGTTGTGTCATCACGAACTAGGTATAAAAAACAATGTTTCGCACAGCATAAAGTAGCACAAGAGTTTGAAGAATGTCTTTAAATTTGAGTAGGTAAATACTTGAAAATGGTGTCCAAGCAATCATAACAATTAAACAGTTCCATAATCTCAGGGTCTTGATAACGTTCTGGACAAGTTGTTTATTTTTTTAAACCCAAAATGGGGAGAGGTGTAACCGTCATGGTGACATATGAAAGTGTAGTTAGTCAACCCGAAAGTGGAAACAATTTATCCGCGATGTCCATGCATTTTCTCCTCTTCGTTGTGGGTGTATACTATAACATGATATTATGCGTAAAGTTGTTGTAGTTATAGTAGTTGTTGTAGTATAGTGCGTAATGCGTGTGTGTGTGTATGTGTGTGATGTGTGCTGGGCTTATCGAGCAACTATATTTTTTACTTCTCCATGATTGAAATCAACTTGCAGCAGCGTTGCACACATTCACATGCCGATTGCTAAAACTTCACACTACCACCACCGTTCACCACCATGGTCACCACCAACCACAGACACGGCTAACACGGCGTAAAACAAACTCTGCCTCTCGCTCTCACTCTCACGATCTTTCTCTCTCTCTCTCTCTCTCTCTCTCTAACAGCCAACAACCGTTCAGCTCGAAAGACGGAATGCAAGTGTTCTCGTAGTAGCAGTTACACAAATGCAGCACAGACAACAACAGTCATCGTCATCATCATCATCATCATCATCATCATTATCCATGGGATCGCCATCATCTATACGGCAAACAACATGGAACATTGTGTAAAAGTTGGGTTGCAAAGCAAAGTAAGTACACCTCTCCCAGATAGAATATTATATGATGAGGCATACGTGTAAACTTAGTTTTGGTTCAGTAAGTTAGTGTGCAGTTTTGCTTTTTCTTCAAACACAATGTTCAATTTTTATACCCGTTTGTTGGTAGAGAGGAATGAAGCTCGCTAGCAGGCTTTCTGTCAAGCTTTTTTCAGCTGAACACAGTTTTTTATGAGAATAGTCAGGACAGGAATAGTTAGTGGATGTAGTCAGTCAAGTCCACACTCTAAATAGTGGCAATGCAATAATAGGTGACGGCAGATACGATCTTGCTACTTTGGCCGAGAATGATGGCGATATGCTAGGCCGAGACGCTAATATGGGATATAAGAGGAAATGCTCCAAAGTTGGAAAGAGAATTGCTCCAAAGTTGGTATTGCAATAATCGTGTAATCATATTTAAAGTATGTCTCCAATCTATGCATGCTCAAACTACCTGGCTGCACGTATTATTGTGTATAAATAGCCACGCATACATTACTACACGGACCAGATCTTATAAATTACAATAATTGTTTGTGTGTTTAATCTTCGCTGATGGTAATTTGCATATTAAAAAATGGTATTTACCGTTTCATTCCAATCTGTTTTTTAAAAGTGGGATGATATCTTGAAATGCTTAGAGAGTATCTCCGAATTTGAATAATTTCCCTGTGTGAGGCGTATTTTTCGCATGCAAGGAAGCTGGAGTAAGATGGATGTGTCAGGGAGACTTGCGATGCTATTCCATTCATTGTCAGTATTATTTTTCTCGGTTGTTGGCTTAGCAGACAATTTAAGTGAAGTTGCAATATATGCAAGGAAATATTCACGCGTTGGTAAGCATGTTATTTATACAATTCAATATAATGAATGACCGTAGACCCAAAACGGCGAGACCGTCATGTACACTTATACCTACTGGTTAGTATGGGGACAATATACGGTAATCGACTTCTAAGACACGGTTTCCGACGCTATTTCATAAATATTACAAGTTGAACAACTTTAATTTTAACCATATCAATATAATATATGGTTGCTATCATTGACAATTTGAGAGTTTAGACAAATTTTTAACTTGCAATTTTTAGCAAAGATGAAGCAATGTCCTGAACATTACATATTTTTCGTAAAAGAAAACATTGGTCAGGTCACGATAGTTAGCATGGTCATGTTATTATTAAATCTGCCAGTGAACACTAGCAGTGTTATGCACATCGCGACTAGTAGCACATGAACGTTACATACTAACGATAAGTGTTCGTTTAAAAAGACGACAATACCACAAGTGGTGAACTTGTGCTACTGTGCACTAACTGATGTGCAAGAACAGCGAAAAACGATAAATAATTCCTATTGCAATGTCTGAAATTCTTAATCGCCTTCTAGTTACTACTATTTTTGTTTTTTTTTCAAAGGAATCCGTACGGAAGACAATTTAATACAAATAATAATAATAATAATACGAATAATATGTGCCATACAGATATAGAGAGAGACAACATGAATGCGACTCCATGCATAAACATTTTCACAATAAGTATATAATCTCCAAACTGCCAAATAAATGGTACACGCATTTACAAACGTTGTTTAGAATAGCAGAGCGGTGCTAGTTTGTGAAAAGGCAAAATAAGGTCTTTGCACTTCATGTTTTTACAAAAAGGAAACAAGCAAAAGAAAGAAATTGGCCAGTAAGGAGAACAATGTAGGTACGGTTGTAGTAGTAGCAATGGTAAAAGTACCTAATCTGTGCTTTATGCTGCTCTGTGAGGTACACATTATTCTCTCGTTGAAAATTTACAGGAGCATATACTTTGGTGATTTTGTGGAGATTGCCAATGCCAACACGAACAATGGAAACAAGTAGTGCAATAGTGCACAGAGGAAGACTGCAACCATCCTTACTGCTGCTGTTTGTACAAATGGACGTGCTGTTTTCCACACTAAAATAATGGTTACCATTCATGTGATGTGATACCAACAATAAGGATGACGACGACGGTGATGATGATGATGATGACGACAACGATGCGATGGTAGCGAGAAAGGACAAAAGGGATAAAAAAGGTAAATGAGTGCACTTATTGAATTGCACGGCCATTCTCGCCGTATCGCGTTGTTGTCGTTAGCATTACAAAAATATTGCAGTGAGAGTGGGATTGAACCGCATTTTCTGCTGATCCTTTTTTCAACAAACGAAAAAAACAGTTTGCTTAGCAAACGACGACAGAGTGGAAAATCAGGGGTACATGGAACGGAATATCGTATTACGCACACTATGCAGGCTCTTCTTCCGCAACAACGACTACACGGCCCTTGATTCATTTCGTGCACTCGATAAATATTGCACTGCCATGGTAGAAAATGCATTTATGCGCTCATCCTTTTATACATAAATGCATACCTGCTTAATGCATATACATATATGAATGGTAAATGTTTTTCTGCTACCCTTCAAAGGGAAAATCACATAATACGAGTAATGCGACCACCCGACGACCGACCCTACTAGAATATAATGCACAATGTATGCTGATATTGCCATTACTCCTATGTACTCTGCTACTACCGATATGGTAGCAAAATGGGAAGGCCTAACAAAGTGCAAGTATTTTTTTCTCTCCCTTTAGCTCGTCGTTTTCGAGAAACCTAAAAATGCTTTGCAAGAGGGAAGAGGAATGGAATAAGGGAGTGCATCTACTTTGGTTCATGTATGTGTCACGCCACTATTTTGCTAATAATAATAACATGATATGCACAATATGCATTGTACATAGGGAATGAATGGAGAGAAAAGGAGTCAAGGTTTTTTTGTTCTTTGCGGGGATTTGTGAAATTTTCTTTGGAGATTATGCGAAGAAGAAGGAACGTGAGAATTGCTTCGTGTATCATACTAAACAAAGTGAGGTCAACCAAAAAAGTTACTATGCTACAACACAACACAGTCTACGATTACTGTGTTCCTCAGCTCTTATCTTCATTAAAAGTCATTATTATCGTCGTCGTCGCATCACCACGCAGTTAGTGGTATACCAAGCACCAGCACTAACACCAGTTAATCTTTTAATGGTTGCGTTCTTTCTTACTCTTCCTCACATACAGAACCGCATGCATCGACTAAAATACAGACAACAGAGTTCATAAGCATATTTTTCTTCTTGTAAAGCATTTTACTCAGGAAGCCACTCTGACAAAAAAACTATTATTTTAACTGTGCTACAAAATATTAAGCAGACAAGACATGTATGTAATATGCATAGAAAAAATCGCGGAGTACTAAGAAGAAAAACAATGAAAATGTCGGCGATCACTCTGAGTGGTGGTCAAAGTTTCAAAAAGCACACATTTTTTTCTTATTTTATTGCATATTTTATGTGTTGCGTTTCACGTTCTTGCAGTCGTCACGTCAAAGCAATATTGCCTGGGCCAATTTTGTCCTTCAAGTCACCATTGATAGGAATGTCGAATAATTCAATTCAACTTGAATTTCACCATTTCAGTAGGTAGATTATGTAAATATTAATTATTCTCTTTGCCAATGAAACTACAAATATTCTCAGAACTTTCAAGTTGTTATTCGGAACCAACATTTCTTGTCATTAAGTATAATGATGCGATACAGAACAATAAAATGCAGAGATTCATGAAGAAATAATCAGTTTAGAGCACAGATTGCTCAAGTTCAAATGTATAAATAGTTGTTTTGGAATTAATGTAAATAAAGATACCAATATATGCCAATAACAATGTAACTGGGAATAAACCATGTTAGTTCATCTTCACCCATTAACGTTTTCTTGAATTGTTTGCTAACTTGAAGCTGCTTCATCAAAACAATGTGACGCTTGCATGTTGGAAGCCAAGATGAACCAAAGCAACAACAAAATTTCACATTCTAGAGGAACGATGAACTAATGCTTGTTTGTAGTAGCTTACAGATAGTGTATAGGTGTACGTGCAGGCGGGATGTGTAGAAATAGCAAGGACCTACGACAAAATATTCACTGATCAAAGGAACTGACTACATAACACATAATCCTTTCATTTTCTTACGGATTGCAAATCACCGGTGCCGTTGTTGCATTTCAGTGTTTTGCAAATCTTGTGAAAAACAGTGTTGCATAGTAAAGGTTGCCGTTGTTTTAGTATCAAACCCTAATCATCATCATTAGCACACGTTGTTGCCGAAATGATTATATAGAAGTACGCAAATAAGAGCATGTCGTCATGTAAACTAGATGTTTTTGTTCTAAAAGTTCAAACAAGAGCATTTTCTATATGTGATATGAATGTTCCCTTATTTTCGTTCTTTTTCAGGATGTTGTTCAATGAATCAATGCGTGTAATGCAGAGAGTGAGATAATGATAATAGTAACAGTAGCAGTAACAGTTTTATTCAAATTCTTTAATAAGCCGATGCTTTTTGAACTTATATCGTCATTTATGAACATGGTGCAATTTTTAAGAAATTAGATTTGTGAAAAATTTGATAAATTAAATAATCACGTATTTTCTGCAAACTAAACAAAGTGGCCATTCACAAGTAAACCTAATGCATTTCCGGTATCAGTCGCACATTAACGTATCGTTTAATCGTATGTGAGGGCTTACAACGTTCATCCTGCATAATCCAAAAGATTATTATAATAGGTTGCACGACTGCCGCTACATAAAAGTGTATATAACACTTTAACACGGTGTGCGTACTCGTATTTCGTATAATGTACAATTTACACTCATTGCTTCTTCGTCATCGTTTGTATCCAGTTTAGTATTTTTACCATTCTGTAAAAAACTCGAAACTAATAGCAATACCAAAAAGGTATCATTTGGGAAATGCAACACAGACCAAGCATATTTATATATATTTTTATATACATACATACTCCTAATACGAACATAACACCATAATCCCCTATTATATTGTCATGTAGCGTAGCATTGATGAAAAAGGAGTCAAAAAGTTGAACACTATTTTTAAAACTGTTCTGCAGTAGTAGTGGTATTGTATTTTTAAAGTAAGAACGTATGAAAAATTAGGTAGAGAGAAAAAACGTACGAACCTACATACATAACAACGTAATGAGAGCTGTAGTCATTACTTTTTACGCATCTTCACTTTATGCATTGACTTTTTAATGCGTTTTTGTGTACCAGTCAAGTCCGTAGCGCAAGTGTGTATGTGGGTAGATAAATGCAAGCGTAAGTTTTCACGTCCCTAAGGACACGCATGTATCTGTAATGGAAAGAAGAAAAAAATGTTTCATGATGGGGGCAGGAAAGGATGCAGGAATAATTTTTATTGCTATTATTACTATTATTATTACAAGTACACAGGCACGACGTCGATTATTATTGTAAAGTGAAAAGAGAGATGGTTTCTTCTCTTGTTTCCTTATTATGATCCTTACCTAGGACAATCCCCACCATCGTCTTGCCACTATTCTCTATACTACCAGCAACTTTATCAACCAAACAAGTTGCATCATCATCAGTAAGGTTGTAGGTACATGATGCAGTTTGTACAAAAGAGGAAAATTGTATTAGGTATGTATGGAACCAGTGCACTGTGTTGATGTGTCGCTGCAATGGTAGTTTAGTATGTGAAGTACGTTTGTGATTCCAAGATCACGTCAGGAGACATGATATATATGCTTTCGTAGTCGGTTTCTACAAGAAGAGAGAAGACATCATTGAGAAAGAGGGAGAAAAAAGGAAGAAAAAATCTAATACATATACATCATCATAATAAGAGGTGAGAAAAAAAACATATTTTGAGCTAGTGCGTTGGTTTTTAGCGCGATGCGCGTACAAAAACGCATTCCTATTTTGTAGTTTCCTTCTCCACACAGATACGATACATTGGCACAGGCAGTTGGCATTGTTTGTTACATAAATGCACTGCGATCGCAGAGGGAGAGAGAGAGTCGTAATCATGACTGCTGCACTTTTTTCTCTTTTCTTTGTGCGTAGCTTCAACTTGTTCTTTACTTTTTTCATGTGCATCTCTTCCCACATCCTCCTCTCCCTTGGAATACCATCACCATCGTCTTTTCTGGGTAGATAGGCTTATATCATGTATATTGGCTATGAAGGTATGTATAACTTGCATAGTTGCATAGTTTCTCTCTTGCGTAATATGTACGTACTACCAATACCAGTATCTAGTTATGCGACGAAATATGCTTATACTTCTGCACAGTTCTGTGGGGGATGATGGCGCACTTTCTTGCCTTGTGGAATTCTTGTGGAAGATGTAAACCTTTTTACAGGATGGCATACTACTTCCATTACATTTACCACATAACAATCCTCTCGCAGTTGCATTGCTGTTCTTACTGATGCACTTTTTACTTATTTCCCTAGTTACCAGCATAGTCAGGAAAAGTCAAGTGTGTGTGTGTGTGTTCCTTGTTTCATTCTGCAAAGAGTAATGAACAAGCTACACACGGAGTATTGTCGTCAACGTCGAAGGGGGGAGATGTGTCGTTTTGTTTTTTTAATATTTCTACCTACATACAAAAATGGTTGCTTCATTGTATTTTCCACGCCGTCATGCTGCTACAAATATGCTCAATTTTCTTAAGAAACGAAAGGATGCCAAGTTGACGATGCAGTGGCAATAACGATAATGATGATATGGTAGAACTGCAATAATAATGAAATGCACTACTGATGTGATATCGTCGTGTTGTGCAGTGGAGTTGGTTTATGGTGTAAATGTTGTGGTGGTACAAACTGTAATGGAGCTGAGCCCGGTCCTCGGGTAGGTTAGCAGAAAACGGAATGATTTTTTTGCTGCACGCACATTCGTCGATAGTTACGCATAAAGGGAAAAAAGGCAGCTGCGGAAGATATATCCAGGAGTTTTACAATGAATCTAGTGTCAATAGTCAAATAATGTATCAGAATTTGTTCGTGACGTATTAAAATGATAGGGGTTTTTATCGGCGGTTTTATTAACGTTTCCAAATAATGAAAAACCTGCCTAAAAATTGGTACATTGATAAGGGGATTGTTATCTAAATGGATGTCTGATCTTGTACGAAACACTTATTTGTATGGGCTCCAAATGGAGTCTCCAACTACACAACTGTCATTGTAGTATATCAGTCAATGATATATGTAATACAGGTTACGACGGTATATTAGCGTATGCATGGATGAACTAATTGTATTTTCAGCTGTATGATCTGCAGGAAAAGGAACAAATGCTAGCGAAAATATATATGCGACGAGAATATTTATATCGTGAACTGGGAAATTTGTCATATTCTATATAACCTTATGCATCATCGGTTCATTCGGTTCGTTAGTCATAATTCGAAAATGTGAAATGAGGACTTTTGCCACCATTTCGAGTACGTTTTTTGTTTTCTCGACTTTCCATATTTCTATACACTGGTTGACTCAATTTACTTATCAAGTGTAAGAAAACTGAGAATGTCGTAATTTCAAGCGGAAATTATTTGTGTATAGAGGAGGGTAACATAATTATGTGTTGACATTCGCAGGAAATTCAGAGTGATATATATATAACACTGTCAATATTGGACGTTATTAGTGTTTAGTGGAATCAATGCAGCCCTGTTCATCAGACTGTCTATCAGACCACAAAAAGAGAGATTGATAATGACGATAAGAGCTGGGGATATGATAAGGATTTGTATATAGCATAGCGATTGTGTGTTTTTAGTAATAAGAAAAAGGCCTTGCAAAAGGGTGTGTGTAGCAAGTAACATTGACTGGTATATTGGGTATTCTTCACGGCCACCAACGGTTAGCGAAGAACATACTAGCTTTCCTACAACTGTTTTTTCTCTTTGGGGTACTCTGAAACGGCAGTACCGGTAGGGTCATCAAAACATATTTTAATCTACAATGTACATCCATATGCATGCAAGGTGCAGTATGTAATAGTCCATAAAACGACAAAAATGTTCACTGTTGACTTACAACGTTGCTATGATATTTTCCTTGATTACTACTAGCCAAGAACTGCTTCCTATAGCTTATACTGGACAAGGTGCCCACTGGGGGATTCTAATGAATGCACAACTCTATATAAAATATTTTTCCAGCAGTTGAACAAAATTCATAATAATTACAATTAGATTTTCTCAACAAAATTTACAAATTTCAGATACAGTAATGAATTGTATTTTTTTGCATTTGTTTCCTCATTTACAAACGCACACATTTCATATTCACATATAAACACAGAGCATCTTAAGTCATGTCGCTGTTTTAAAGTAGTGGATAGCGGACTATTTTTGTGTTATAGTATGTCAGTTATAATGTACCGAAACGTATTAGTAACACGTAAAGTTGAATCGTGAATTTTATGTGTGGGCTAAATACTGAATGCTGTAGCGGGTGTGTACATGTAAATGGAAAGTGTTAATTCATCGTTGTGCCATTCATTTTTTCAATTTATATCTATTTTTGTGACTATTTTATGATGTAGCTTATAGAAATCCTTGAAACTCAAAGAACAATTCAATTTATATGAGTATTGCTATTTTGAAGTGTTTGCAATTCGTAATCCTGAAGGATACGAGACAGATTATTTTTTTAAATTGCCTTTTAGAGAGAGAGAGAAAGAGAGATTTGTATCCTTTGTATTTTGTGTTAATGAATTTAATTATATTCAGTCACATATTTAGCTAATGCGTTTATCGTAACAAGTATTAAATTTTATTCGTCAAAACAGCCAATTATCAAATTTGATAAGATTAGAAGAATTACACCTTTTCCTACTATTCGAAACAGGAAACATTTTCAATTTCAATCATCATGAATTTTACAGCCATCCTGCACCGGTAAAATTTTATGAATTTTCCGATCACTCTGTGTATTTTTTTCGACCACCCGGCAACTTCTTGGTGTCTTACGGTTGTCGTTGGGAATTGTATCAGCTCCATACCGTCACGTTTGCCTTGCCCATGTACGAATTCCCTTTAAACTGTTTTTGTATGTTTTACACTTGACTTCTGGAAGCTTCATCCGTTTCCGCTGTTGAAATGTCAAGAATCGGGGGCAAAGATATTGATCAAATAAAAGATAAAATAGAAGCAATTTTATTGTGCATTAAGAATCATGACGGCTCGAACTATCGCATTTCCTCTGTTGCTATGGCCGTTGACTTACACATTTTTATTACTTCTAGAAATTGGTATCTCATGTGGAATAAAGCTCAATATTGGTTTTTTACCGAGTACCCGAACTTACAGTCATAATTTATTTTTTTCTCCAGAGCACAGCAATCAACATTACCCCTCTAGGTATTCAATGAG
>JAHZNE010007511.1:0-10422 GCA_027744055.1 Callyntrura sp. NNG-2020 | reverse complement strand
CACCGTAAGAGTGTGTATCTTTCACTCTCTCTCTCCCCACTTTATGGCTACAAGTCTTCATAAATGTTTCTTCAATTTCAATAAAACCTCTTGATTTGATTTTTCTCTCGCGCTACCTATCTCGAATAGTTTCACGTTTTTTTTCCTTTTGTTTTATTACGGCTTCATGAAGCTACCGTGTATGAATACCAAAAAGATGCTGACACTGCAATCCTTCAAAAAAATAAAAATAAAACAAGAAGAAAAACAAAATAACTTGTTAATATTTTCATTTCTGACAGACAAGCTTATTTTCATGCGGAGCAGAAATGACATGAATAGGTACGCCAGGGAAAAGGATTGTCAGTATTGGGGAGTTATCTGGAGAAAGCAAAAGGGAAAGACATTTTTCATTTTCATTTTGGAAAGGCGGGGAAAGAAAAGAGAAAGTGTGTTGGTGTGGGTGTATGATCGCATTCAGACTGTTTCTTTGTTCCTTCCCAATGAAAGAATGGGACGCAATCCGGGTTTCGTCCAAGCTACCTACAGAGAGAGAGAGAGAGAGAGAAAGAGAGACTCGATTCGCACGCTTTATTTTTATGTTAGTTTAATGTTTTTATCAGCTCGCATAAAAGTTTGAAATTGTCTAAAATGTTGTAATACGCGGGTGTTGGTATACACGGGGGGTGACTCGTCAATGTATGCATAAAAATTTAATCAGATGATGTGTCTCGCAAAAGACAGGAACTATCCAACCACCCACAACGGAAACACTTTATCGCTAGCAGGCATGAGTGAAAGAGAATAAACGTGTGAATTAGAGCGTTGCTGATACGTTAACGAATTTAATTGCGCTATACAAACAGCATGCTGGAGTATTACTCGTGGCAGTTTTAATGTCACCGTCGTTGTGTCTTCCCTGCGAATTGATGAATGCCTGTCTGTCTTTCGATGTGTGTGTGTGAGTGTGTGTTCGTGTGTATGTGTGTATTTATGGTTCTAGTGTAAAATCAACAGTAATTATCACGGACTACACACAACAACAACTACACCACGACGACTACTGAGCGATTAGCAATAAACAAAACACCCAGGGTGACTGTAGGGACGAAGGAGGAGGACGAATCGTGTTCACTCTACCGAAACAACCATGGGGATTCGAAATAGTCGTCGTGTTATTATCTCCTTGTATTTACGCGTTCCTACATGTGACACGTTTTAGGCGCCTCGTTGACGTACTTTTGTGTGGAGGAAACTAACTCGGAGAGAGAAAGAGAGTGAAAGATGCCTGGGTGAAAATGAGGGGAATTTTTATGGAGCAAGTTTCTACACACACACACACACACACACTCACTCACACAAATAGTTATTAGGTGTGGATTATAATAATATTAATGAGAAAGTTTTGAATGCGCAGGGAATTTACTCTTTATAAACTAAATCCTTTGCCGATCTAAAATCAATACAACACAGATTAGCTCGGGAATTATGGGCAGAGAGAAACAAGGGATAACGTAAACTTGTGTGATGGAGGGATATGTGTATGCATACGTAAGCCGCTTGTTTTCCTTTGGCCAAGTCATCAGCATAGTGCAGTGAAAGGGCCAAAACCAGGGGAGCGAGAGAGAAAGAGAGAGAAAGAAAGAAAAAGAGCAGCGTAGTTCTTTCTGAGATTGGAGATCTGATTTTGTAAAAGGAGTGTGTACATATATTGAGGGAAATCAGGTTTGAAATCCGATTATGTGCATACGTTTGTGTACAAGTATTATTGTTATTATGGGAAAGTGGATATTATGGGGAAAGTTTCAGCATGGCTTATTTAATTTTCCTCATTCTATCTTTCTCCCTTTTACTCTGCCAGCTCCCTGCCCAGCGAGCATAGATGGAAACCGACAATCCGGTGTTGAAATGAAATTTGCAGCTTTTTGTGATCTCCTCCTCATGTAACTTATCTCATTTCCGGAGCGTAAACGATGACAGTTCTAGGGAAAATTTTGTTCGTCGTGTAGTTTTAAAGGGGAAAGGGAGGGACAACATTGTTCATACATGTTGTGTAACGTGGATGTATTAACGGCAGATTTGTAGGACAGGTCTTCTTTTTGATCCCTTGTTTTGAGGTTGAAACATTTATTAAGGTCGTGCGAAAAAGGAGGCGGATTTAGTGATGAGAGTGAAACAAGTACAGATATACAGTTCACGTAATAGTTATATCACGCTACGATGTATGATGTGTTGGCAAATATGTAACACTTGTGGGTACAAGGGGAACTGATTTTAAAACATTGTTGCTTACAAAAGGGAACGTGTATTGCAAAATAAAATGAAGGAGACCTGAACCTTTTGATTTGATAAGATATTGTGTAGGATACTGGGGAAAGTTAGTTTGAAAACAGAAATCCCCGGTTTTTATGTGTTCTGCTGACCTCAACGCTTTCTCCTCTGTGTGCGGGATCTAGCTGAGGCAGACGCTAGTGAAAACAAGCAAAGCGTACATAATACGATATGATGCCCATAGCAAAACTTCAAAAAACTAATTTGTCTGTCCTCTTTTCATTTTCTGTACTCTTGTGTCTGTCTCCATCTGACAGAACACGACCACAGAGCAGTGGCGTCAACCACTCAAACTAGCACGAAACTGAAAAGCTTTCAAAAACTTGCCAGGTTATAGAGCGCTCGGTTTGTAGCAAATTTCCAGTCGGAGATACTCTTACATTTTTTAAGCTCATACTAGCGTTACTGATGCCCGCGTGAGGGAACTTCCACTTTATAAGTATTGAAGCTTATTTTCACATCACTAATCATGTTTTCCATAAATAGTTATGTTAGGACTATATTACATCTACTCATTTCTTCCGGTAGTAGGAGCTTTACAATAGCTTTGTTTTTTGAGGGTTCTGCTCGGGAGACTGAGCAATTTTTATTATAATTTAAGAATATGTATATTAGCCATATTTGATTTTTGGAACAAATTATAGTACACGAGTCACAAAAGTGCTACCATAGTGTCGTTCAGCACAAAATATGGAGCTACACATTGTTTTCTAGGGGAAAACTAAAAGTCTGCGGGAAAAAAACACGCGAGTTTCATAAGTGAAATTTAGTATATAGATAAACCGTCCTCCCATTCCCTAATACTTCCGACTTGTTTGCTAATGTGGGGTAATACGAAATGTACAACTCCCCAAAAGTGGATGGACGACTGAAATGTCCTTTTATAACGGGAGACTCGTTAAAGTGAAAACATTTTTTTTCTCTCTCTCTCCCCACAAGTCCACCCCTGAGCAAGCGGACAGAGAATGATTGTTTTAAACCTGACAAGAATTCTGCTCTCTCTTTTTCTACCCAGCTAAAAATATCTCATAAAACAATGCCAACAGAAGAATGTCAAGTGCTGCCGTGTAGTTTGCAGTTTATTTTTGCTACTTGGCATACCCCCTTACTATGGGTGGCTGTTGCTTTGTTCATCCATCCCATAATACCCAAGTACGGCGTCGATTCATGAATTGTTAAGAGGATTCCTGTCTCTTTCATATAGACAGACAAACACACACATTCTTCTCCTCCTTTATACTCATCTTCTTTTATACTTTCTTTCACATAACCATATAAGAAAAAAAAATCATGAAAAATGTACGTGAGCTTTCTCTTGTCTTTTCCTCTCCCATTTTACCTCCCATTTTCTACCGTCATAACAACAGTAGTGTTCGCACTCTTTCACAAACAGGTTGCTTTCTCCCCAACTTTTCATATTTATGTAACCATTTCAAGCAAATATTTAACACTCAAAAATAATAACAAAAACCCTGGTAGGCAACCCTTGCCGGCAACAGTGGCCTGCCTGATGCATCGTAAATTTAGTGTAAAGCTAGCTTTCTCTTGTTGTTGTTGTTGTTGCTGTTGTTCAGACCATTTTTGGTTCTGGTTACAACTCACCAAGAATGATGAGCGTGTACATTATTATAACCATTATCAACGTCCTCTTTCCTCATTTTCCTCTCTACTGGTGATGATGACGATGATATCTTCTCATATTTCACTTACTCTTCTTCCTCCTGTCCAACTCGATATTTTTTATTCTTTGTAAACCTCACACACAGCATTGTTGTCATCATCATCATCATCATCATCATCATCATCACTCTTCTTTCCCTATTTGATGTACACGTGCAGTGTATTTTCATGGGGCTGTAAACGAATTGCAACTAAGATGATGAAGACGACGACAATGGTGAAGATGATGATGATGATGATGATGTTGATAGAGATGATGATACAAAGTAGAGAAAAGACAAAAGAAAAGTACTTTTGTTACAAACAACGTTTGAGAAAACCGTTGTTGATGATAACGGTGGTGGGTTGAACAACTCTGAAGATGAGCAAGGCAATGATTATAATGTTTTTTATGTGTTTTCATCGCCTCAAGTAGATGTAGTCTGGAAAAGGTAATAATAAAATAATTATCACCTTAAAAAGAATCCTCCTTTTGAAAGAATGGCAGAGTGCGAGAACAAAGAGTCAGATAACAACTATACGGCTACCATTTTCTATCTCCTGTCTCATTTGCATACTTTAGCTTACCGCCATCTTGGTATTGTAGAAGGCGTCCTGGTTTGCTTTTGTCCTTTTTTCCCTGACTCTCTCACTTCTTCTCTTTTTACCCGTCTTTGATGAGGATGAATGTGAACTGGGGCTGAAAAGAAAGACGACACGGGGAAGACAGAGAGAAGAAAAGCAAATTAGCTTTCCCTTGCATAAAATCTAACAGCGCTAATAATACGAGATGCCCTTTTTCATCTTTGCCTCTCTTCAATATCTCTCTCTTCTCTCTCTCTCTCTCTCTCTCTCTCATTTTGCCTGCTTCGTCGTATACAGCCGTGTAAAGACCTCGGATGAGAATGTCTATGTTGTGTCTATGCCATTCTTGTTGAAACCCTTGTTCAAAGGGAAGCGAACCCGGCCCCGGTAAATTGTAGGAAGAGTAGTAGAGCCTCGGTTTATCGTCACCCAAGTGGACTGCGGAGAGCAGGTTTATCTCCGTATCATGATCCTGATCATCATCATCGTCATCATCATCTTCATCATGCTCTTATTCTTCCTCTTCTGTGTCTTCTACCGTGAAGAATTTACTCACCGACGCATCCTTTCAAAAGAAAAATGTACAGAGAGGCTGCCTCACACACACACACACACACACACACACACACACACACACACACACATGGACACTAGACGAGTACTTTTTCAAAATTCGTAAAAAGGTTTGGTACCCTCCTTTGAGAAAGTCTAAAAAAGGAAAGATGGAGAGATTTACAGAGGAAAAAGGGATAACGTTGGCTTAAGCTTACAAAATTAGTGGCAGGCAGCCCGGTATAAATAATAAGAAGGAAGAAAGGTAGGCACACACTGTGTTTTTTTTCTCTCTCTTTCTCTCTCTCTCTCTTACTCTGCTGGTCTGTCTACGGCTTTTTATAACCTTTTCCCCAGTACAAAGTTCCTTCCTTGTTTTGGTCTCGCTAACTGAAAAAGCTATTCTGACTGAAATAGCCAGTGTGTCTGTGTGTGTGTGTGTATGTGTGTGCAGGGATGTGCTCGGTAATTCAATCGCCTTTTATCTTTTTCCTCCTTCCTTTCTATCTTCTGCTTGATGACTGACAAAGGTAAAATGAAGGTATGCGTTGGTGTATCTTTTTGTGCCTGTGCGTTCTTTATAAAGCCCAGGAGAGACGGTGGGTGAAACTGCAGCACAATTTCAAATTGACCCTTGTCAAATGTCTTAGCTAAACGCTACTCCACGTCTTACTTTCACCGTCATCATTTGTCGGTGGGTTGTGTATGTGGAATGCCACTAGGATATGTACATGGTGCATACCTGTGAATGACCGTTATCTTTCGGGGTAACATCCATGCGGATTTCGAACGTTGACCAAGTGAGTTGTTCGGTAGAAAAATTAGCCCCATTTTCCAGATATCGTGCATTGGCTAGTTATCTTGAAATGTCAGGAGCTCAGCAAGGAGAGAATTTTTAAATTTTACAACAAGTGAACATGTCTATAAAGAGAGGGGCACTACACGAAGACATGGAATAGAGACACGGTGAGAGAGAGAGAGAGAGAGAGAGAGAGGAAAAGAGAGATAAACATTCCAGGGGATTTGTAAGCACGTTTGTTAGAAAGTAGATAACTTCCCTGCTGATTCTCCAGTTACGGTTTTCGTTGGCATGCAATTTCTCAGATTCCTTTATTTGATTAACAGGTGAGCAAAAATGTTACCACTGCTGCTCTGAATACTGGTTGTAGTTCCGTCAGTAAACCGCGGCAAACCAGGAGAGGTAGGGCAGACAGACAGGAAGAGAGAGAAGAAAAAAAATGTTGAAATGCTCTGCATGCCAAGAGTTTTCGCTTTCTTTTTCGTCTGTTTACGAAGCTTTATGACTCATGAGAGGGATTCTTTCGGGGAAATGTGTACGAGATAAATATATTGCCTGGTGTATTTTCCCTGCCTCTTGGTCTTTGTCTATTCTTCCATCTATTATCTAGCTTTCCTCATTTGTTTCCCAGACAGGGAAAGCGTTGAAGTTTTATAAAGGACGGGAGAGAAGGAACGAGACCGAAGGGAAGAGCACAATATGAAGGCACCTAAATAGATAGACAGCGGCAGGCAATTTTCAAGTGGTAATAGAAAGCAGCAGTCAATTTTTTCAGAGAGATTGAGACAAAAGAAGAAAATGTGGTGGCGGTGGCGGTGGTAGTGGGTTGCAACACTCTCACTCATGTTATTTTGCTGGTTCCACGGTAATAGGATGGTGCACAGTAACAGGGCCAATAAAATGAGGAGAAAATGGATGCACATGATGATGATGATGATGATGATGACGATAGGATTATTGAAATATACACGATTTTCTAGAGAAAAATCGTGTCGGTGCATGGATTGCCGGGCTTTTTGGATGTCAGGGGGAATGAATGAGAAAAGTAGTAAAAAAGAAAATTATTAGATGCCTGATCAATTTCGGGAAAGGGAAAACCTGTTACACGAGTGCTCAGGACAGCTACTACTTACGTAAAGTGGATCTCCGAAAAAAAATAACCAGATCAAGGATTCATACTCACGTATAGGTATTTCTCAGTTTGATGGGGATGGTGGGTGAATGAATTGCTGATAGAAGAAGAGTGATAGGTGGTGGGGTAAAGTACTGGTGTGAACTTGCATGAGATGTTGTTATCTACGCAGGATAAAAGGGAAATGTTGCAGAAAAAAGAGGAGACAAGAGGAGACTATACAAGAGAAAAATGAAAAGAGAAAGTAAAAATGGATATAAAATGAAGTTATTATGTTTGATCGTCTTTTCCAGGAGGGAATTTGTAAGTAAAACAAGTCATTCTCTTTCAAAATTAGAGAAGCTTAAACCGAGAGGGGAGAGAGGGAGAGAGAGAGATAGAGAGAGAGAGAATTGGCAGGCAAAATAATAACAACACATCAAGGTAAACCCCTACACACATTCTATCTCTTTACAAGATTTTTTTACTGCCAAAAGTGACTTTTCAAATGCAATCATTGTTATTGCTACGCAAGTTAGGTCGTAAAAGGTTTTTCTACTGAAAGGTAGGGGAATCTACGATGAGTCAGGGAATTCGCGGGAGTTGTTTGTTTTTGCGAGTATTATTATTATTATTATTATCCTTCTTATTTTCTCCTTTCTTTTTTTCCGTTGTTGGGGCTGCAGCGATAAATTTGTTCAATTTCCTTCTTATACTAACATGATGTTGCCTAAAGTCGGATGGAAACGCAATTACTTTTAGATATGCACCCACAGGAACAGCCTTCATTCTCTTTCTCCGAGAGGCTCCTGCTCGATGCTGGGTAAACAAAAAAATGTGTGGGATTCCCTGAGAATCGTAATATTAGTATGTAATAAAAATAATAGTAGTAATAATCATAATTGTAGCTTGTAACCAACTCTTTTTTGACGGACTCGCAAAAATTTAATGGATCAATTGACAACACGCAATTTGCATGTCAGTTCAGTTTACTGCTTTTTATGTCGTGCTTGTTATCCCCTCATTTTTGCGCTTTCACCCACAGAACCGCCTACTTTATGTGGTGGCGTGTGTGTTTCACTCTGTGATTAGGAGACCCTAACAACACCAACAATTTTTTTTTACAAATTTTCGCACCTCCACCATCTTTTTACCGTCATCCACAGAAGGAGAAAAAGTTAACTCTCTCACACACACAGAGAGAAAAGCAGGCTGTTCTCATAGATTATTTTCGTGTATCAACATAATGTTTCCATCTTTTCCCTTTTACATAGATGCCGTTCGCTTTTAACAAAAACAAAAGGTACAAATTTTACCCTGTGTATTATTATCATCATCATCATCATCGTGGTTATCCCTCTCTTTCATCCTTTTCCTCTGTGTGCCAAAAACGAAAGGTAAAAGTACTTTCACTTCCCCTTTCATCCTCAGCAACAGCAGCTTGACTTTTGCCTACTGTTGAACAAAGTAACCATTTTATATTCCTATCTTCCCATAAAATTTTCGAGGTAGTGCGGCTACTGCTGCCAGTAAGTGTAGTAATAGTGTGTTCTTTATGTGTGCCAGGGAAGCAATCAAAAAAACAATATGTTTGTTTGCGTATAAAAGTTGGATTGGGATTGGATCCTCATCGTCGATGTCATAGTAGTCGGGTTGGTGAGAGGGAGTGAAGTGAAAGAGGTGTTGTGTGTGTGTATCTGTGTGTGGATATAGAGACACAGATCCACAGGAGAATCGGAATGATTGTCTGGAGTGTGGGTACACAATGCCCTATTGTTGTTGTGTAGAAGTGGTAATGGCAGCAACAGCAAGAGAGAGTACTAGTCACTTTTCCCTGTTGGCTTTCCGTAATGTATATTCATACCAGCCATTTATAGCCGTGTCATATAGACAATGATAAACAGAGAGAGAGAGAGAGAGAGAGAGAGAGAGCCTCTTAGAAAATACGATGTGGATGAGGCTGGCAAAGAAACGAACCGTTTTTTGTTTTCAAGTAAGAGTCATCAACATCGAAATGTACTTTCAACCAGACTGTGCATAAGGACGTACTCTGTAGGGGTATATATGTGACAGTGGTGGAGACTGGAGTGGGGTAGTTGTATGTACGTACACGCATCCAACAAAAAAGCGAATGACCTGAAGATAGACGTTTTTTCTCAGGGCCGCCTAAAGACCCTGCTCGGAGGGCATATCAGTCAAACGAATTGTATTCACGGGATACTTCCCATTTTTGGGCTGGTGGCAGTATTGTATTTATGTCTATGTGCCAGGGCTATATGTGTGGAGGTAGATATAAATGTAGATAAATATATATCAAGTTTAATGCGTGCATCTGGTAATGTTCTTCCACCTCTTTTGGCTTCAACTCTGTATTTTCCTCTTTTCACTCCGTTTTAGCAACAAAACCGGGTTCTTTCGCTCTCTTCACCAACATCATCATCGTCTTCGTCGTCGTCATCACCACTACCGCCACAGTCGTCGTTTCTGCTTTGTGAGTTGTGTGTGTGTGTCTAAGTTTGCAAGGAGCATACTCCACACCAGCAAAAAACCTTTTCACCAGACTTTTTCTCTCCCTCTCTCCCTCTCTCTCTTTCTCGCTTTATCTTACTTTCACTTGCTCAACTTGAGAATGTGTGTATGTGTTTGGAAATGTAAGGAGAGAAGAAAAAAAACGGGGAAAATGCGACCGATTCCTATTTTCCTCTTCTTCTTCATCCCGACTCCCTCCCTCTCCTTCATTTTGGCAAGCTAGCGGACGGACGCAGTTGTTATTATGGGAAAAGCAGAGCTTTACGGGGAATATCGGTACGAGCACACAATGTGTCTCCCTCACTTTCATGTTCGCTCCCTCTCTTCCGTTTTTATACTCTTCGTCGTCGTCTACATCCTTCTATGGCAAGCCTAGTAAAGGCATTCTCTCTCTCTCTCTCTCTCCTTCTATTTCAGAAATAGCTGGCGTTTGCAAGTTGTTCCAATTGTACTACTGTATCACTTACTTACTCACTTACTTTAGTGGAAAACAAGTATTGTCTCTGGTAACTAGAATATATATGCGTGCATGTGTGTGTGTGTGTAAGGGAGACCGGGAGAGAGAGAGAGAGAGAAATTGAAGAAGAAACAGAGTGTGTGTGTCTGCTAGATTGTAGGAGTCATAACGTTGGGAGTAGGGTAATAAAATTACTTTTTTGGGCAACTCGGGAATGAAAGGATCAGTGAAGAATAAGATATAAAGAGAAACTTACAGTTTCACTTTTTACATCAGACACAGCAACACTCTTACTTTTACTTACATTCATGGGAAGGAGAGGATAACGGTTGCAAAGCAAGTGTGGAAGAAAAATAAAAGGGAGGCAGAAACAAATACACACACACACACACACACAGAGAGAGAGAGAGAGAGAGAGAG
>JAHZNE010007510.1:0-10230 GCA_027744055.1 Callyntrura sp. NNG-2020 | reverse complement strand
ATGATAAATCGGGCTTTCGGGCTTCGGGCTTAAAGCCGTGTAGCAATTCGGGCTTTCGGGCTTCGGGTTCTAAAATTTTCCAATGCAACTCTCTGCTAAATACATAGCCTGGCTGAATGCAGTATTAATATTATCCTCTCGTCTCATTTACACAAAACATTTTAAAGCCTGAGCCAGTGTGAGCAGTAATGTGTGGGTGGGTGGTGGTTGAAATGCAAAATATTATACAATTCTCATACATTTCTGCCTTTAATCCTCTCTCTCTCTCGGCTAGCGAGCAAATTATTCTTGTGTGGTGTGCATTTATGCAGGCACTGTTATTATTATTACTACTATTATTAATATTATTATTAATAGCACTGCATTTTTCCGACCATCAAATTACACTGCCACTACTATTACTACTACTACTACTACTACTACTACTACTACTACTACTACTACTACTTGGCCCTTTATTTTTCGTTATGAATGCGTGTAGCGTTGCTGTATCCAAATTATCCCGCCACGTAGCAGAAACATGCTTTGCCACTAACTAACAAAGTTCTAACGATATAATTATTTTATTTCAACAATAGTCTCTGAAGTCACTTAAAAATCTGCAGATTATTAATATGTGGATAATAATATAATGATGATAGTAAATACATAGAGAGCTAATAGAAAACCGCTTTTATAAGTGTTGGACTTGGTCTTATTCTTAAATCTTCACAGTCTAAAGTAAAAAATTCAATTATCATGTTTTTGTTTATTTTTTTCATTACGTAGGTACAGGTGTACCTTATAATGAGATTTGGAATGAAGCACTTGTGTAAAGTGTACACAGGACGTACAACGTACACAAGTGTAGCAGGGAGTTGTAAGTTGTAAGTAGTGGTATCAGGCAGTTAGTGCTTAAAGGGAAAGGAATTTGGCCTTACGATGTACATTATTTCTGCCAGGAGTGAGCGGTGGATTTTTTTGTTGGGCATATTACAAATAAAATGTAAGAATTCAACCTTGCATCCTATGGGTACATTTTCTACAATGATGATGACGGCGGTGGTGATGGTGGTGGTGGTAGTGATGCCCCCTGATAAAATATACGGCCATATTATCAACGTGTCTATAATTTTTAAACAGCAACTTTAAAAAATACAGGCTGACGACGGAGAACGTAGCCTTTTAATTTAATCTTGTATATTTTATTCGAGCTATTTTACGTTTTCATTATAACATTTTTTTGGTGGATTGCATTATTTCTGTGGTGTGTCGTTGGCAATGTTGCTGTTGGTACACCTCAGGACACGACAGGATGCATAAATAAATTCGGTATTCTCTCCTTTTTATTATACCGTCGTCGTCAAATACCTAATCCTGTTGATGAGGTCGAAGGAAGGTATTCAAGGCATTGCGAGTTTGCTTGTTTGTTGCCGCTCTGCTGTCAATGAAAATGTGGGTACTTGAGAAATCAGCAGTGGAAGAACAGCAGATCAACAGAGAACATTTTTTTATTATTATGCCCAGTCTCCATACACAAAGGCTCTAGAATGTACTTGCATTTCGCACTTTTTTTTAGTCTGTACGAAGTCGTGTCGGAGTGTAATTATTAGTACTATTGTTCATATATTGGCAAAAGGATTTCATGATATCATGATGATATTGATGATAATGCTGATTGTTAAAAAATACTTATGGTGCGGCTTTTACCTTTATGGTAGAACGTAAAAAAGTTTTTAGCAACATGAGTACGAAGAGTACCGTGCAACCGTTTTGCCTGATTCACAGGTGAAAAAACAAAAACTGAATCTATACTAGTAATGTGAAGAGCAACACCACAAGTGTTTGATGATGATAGACTTTTATTGCCATGTTTGATATGTGAATGCAGCATACTATTATGATGAAACTATTTAATGACTTTAAATGAAAAAGGGCACATTGTAACTGCAGCAACTTAGGGTTAGTTGTTATGATAACAAAAGGAATCCATAAATAATCTCAGCTAACGAGCGAAATAAGAAATGGTTTAGCAAATAGTAGATGTAGTAGTAGTAGTATTAGTAGTAATAGCATTAATAGCTAGCACCAGCTCCATTGTTTTCAGAGTTTAATTGTTTAATTAAATGAAACTGTAACCTGTAGTAGTAGTACTCTTATCATTACATACTTGTTGGGGATGAGGACTGAGAAAGATGATTATTACGGCAATTGACTTAATGTATATTTTCTTTTGTTATTTTTGCAGAGGGTGAAGGACGACAGCAGAGGGAATTGACACCAGAGGGGGAGGACAGGAAACCTGTGATGCCAACTCCACCACCATTGAAAGGTAAATGTTAATTTGGTGCAAGAAGTTGCTTTATTCTGGTTTTTTTTAAGTTTAAGCGTGCCGTAGGGTTGTAAAGTTTTGAACTGTCGGAGGAGTTAACCATAGCAAATACACGGACTGCGTTAGACTGTGTTTTTTGGGTAAATGTTTTGATTCAGATGGCTTTTTGAAAAGTCCTAAGCTAAGGACAGTCACATTAAAAACCTTGTAGACGCTCCCACGTACCCATTTTTTTTTTGGTGTAACCGCGGATTAAGAGCAGAATGCAATGCTGGCTGATGGTGATGTTTCAACGTCACGTGCGTTAAAACATGAAATCCGGGTGGATAGGACATACAATGTTTTATGCTATGAAGCAACACAGTCATTTCGTTATATTCATTTAATTTCACTATTCTTTTGTCACGAGAGCAAACGGGGTTGTGAAAGATCATGATGAGGATACTTCATGAAGGAGTGGTTGAGATCGGTTAAATATCCGCAGTAATAATAATAATAATGATAGTTTGTGAGATTCCCTACGTTTGAACCCCATGTGTGCTGGGTTATTTCAGTTCATCAAACAGTCACAGTCACACAGGGTAAATGCTGAACAAAAAGGAGAAAAGGGGAAATCCACAACCTGATTTCCGGAAGTCAAAGTTCCTTGATTCCATTTTTCAATACGAATACATAATAATAATAAGGGTAAAAACGAGAATGCATAGCTAGATTGGTGGTGATGAGGTAGGAGGAGGATGCTCATTTCATTTCCCTCTCGTTTGCATTGAAAGGAAAATACACAATCAGGCAGAGAGGGATGCACAGATAATATATTGTGATGATGATGATGATGATGACGACGACGACGACGAGAGTGAATAAAAAACCGAGATAAAAAATGCATTCATCACAATCATTATTCTCATCAGCATGAACAGTCTCTAGCAGCACTAGAGGGAGAGAGCCTAGCAACGGTATCCCATCAACTTGTTGCAATCTTCCTTCCTCTCTGTGTAAGTGTACCGACCCACCGACCGACTGCCGACTCTTTTCATGTCATGGTAACAATAATAATGTGGTATGTTCATAAGTTCGTTATTCTACGGTTTGGCTCTGACATGGTATAAAACGAATCTCTCTCTCTCACCGAGTACACTTGTGGCCCCTGGCAGTAGGCACAGGCAGACCATAACAGTTTCATAATTCACCACCGCCTATTATCATTGTTGTTATTACTGGGAATGGGCATTAGAGCCACGCTCAATTTTCGAAGCTGCATCGCCTCGGCAACAACAGCATTTAACCGCCATCGCCACTCCACCACCACTATCATCACCGCTACTGGGAGCGGAATTGGATTCATTACGTGACATTATTATGAACACTTTCTCTTCAATTCAACCTAATGCTCCTCTAATAACTTTGCATGCAAGCACACATGACGCATGTGGACGTTTATGTGCCTATGTACCCATGCACATATATGGCACATTACAATTTGCAGTAATGACGATGGTGCGAAGGTAAGGCAATAATGGAACTTTGTTGCGCTGCGACCAGGACTGTGCAAGCGCGGCGGAGAAATCTTTGCATACGAAAGGGCGATGGCCAACAATACACATCGGTGATAGGTACATTGGGTAAATAAATACCATTTTTACGTTAGGTATCCTATGTGACAATGACAACGTTGTGCTAATAAAAGCAAAACTGTATAGAAGGAAACATGGTTAACAGCGAAGGAAAAGGAAAAAATTATTCGGAAGAAAGGACGTGTGTTTGCATGTAGTCACTCAACTTTTATTGCAGTCTGTGTAACGAAAGAAATAACTTGTTCCTTTGCTGCAACGAGAGAGAGAGAGAGAGAGAGAGAGGCGAGAGATTTCTTGCAAAAAAAGGAATGAGAGAGAACCTCACCAACCGAGTTAGCAACATTCTAATTGCACAGTTGTTTACTGGCTATCATCACCAGCTCTGCTATTCAGCATGGTTTTTTCAAGTAAGGAAAATGTAGGCGACTTAACGGTGTAATCGCATTGAAACACTGAAAAAAGTGTGTAGGTTGAGTACCTACTTGCACATCTCACTTGTTGTTGCTATGGTTAAAACATATGCAATGTTTTTGCATGTCATAAAAATCATGCATGAATATTCCCCATTATCGTCGGCTCGTTCTCGTCTCACAGCAGCAGCAAAATTGGAGTCTGCAACAAAAGAAGATGGCGACGAAGAAAAAGAAAAGGAACCCAGTTTCCTCAATATTTTGTTAGGATGATGATGAGATGGGGAGTGATGATGAGGATGGCGTCTACGGCGAGGTTGGTGGAAAACGAAAACCTGTCCCGCGAGTAGTGTGATGACGATATAACGATGTTATGTATTATGCATGCATATTTGCTTGTATATTTTTTGTGCCATTGTTGTTTTTTGGCACTGGTTGAAGCCGTGCAGTAATAACAACAATAACTAGTTCATTGTAAGGAAAAACAGGTAGCGCCCATACACAAATGATTGGGTATTTTAAAAACTGCTTCAAAGCTGGTTCCCAATAACCCATTCCAGAAAAGAGAATTTAAAAATGGCTAACCACTAACGTAACCTGAAGCCCTTCGTTTGGACAGTAACAGTAGGGCGTTGTGATAAATGCAGAATATGGCCCTGATTAATGTACACGGCGTGTATGTGTAAGCCGAAAACTGATAGCCTAGTCATAATCGCAATCGAACATGAAACATCGGAATTAATTTAGATTTAATTAATTAATTTAGATTTAGAGTCAAGAGTATTTGCATTTGTTCCATGTAACCATAGTTTTACATGCCCCTTTACAGCCTGTTGGTACAAGGTACGGTTATCATTTATCAGGTTATCAACATTCATTCTCGGGTTTCCACGTAGAATCAATTTACGTAAGCTATTTACTGTAAATACGCTTCTATATTATGAGAACTAAGGCAACAGGTTTTCGCTAAAAAAATGAATTGTCCATTATTGTTGTTATTATTGCTGTGTTATTATTATTATCCCCGCTGTTGCTAATCAGTGCAATGTGGATGTGTTATAAAATGAGAGGGAACGAGAGGTCATTTTTGCAGAAAATGTTATACTTTGTTATTTACATATTCACCTAAAGCGGACGTAACAAGTTCTCATGTTTGTTGGACAATGGACAATTGCTTTGTTACCGTGCACACAACTAGCACGGGCAAAAAAAATGTGGAATTGTACACGAAACTAGTACTTCAGTTGATTGACAGATTCGCAACGTTTACACGTACACATATATAGTAGAGGGGCAGTAAGGCAGCCTGCACTGCTACGTTTTTCTAACTTGTATAGGTATGCACTACTCCCGTTAAAATTAACAATGCACTTTGCAATGAAATATTTACCTCTCGAAATGGAATTGAAAGTAACAGTGAGAGCACGGCATTTAGTGAGACGAGGGATTTTCAGTATTGCAGCAGGTCTCTATCAAACTAATCTATTCGTTTATCTCCCTAACATTAAAAAGTGAATTGTTAAAACATTGTTATTATTTCACCCATTTTCCCCATTTCAACATTGCTTCACCACGTAAAACTTGTGTGTGTGTGTATGTAGCATACTGCGAATTTCAGTGTCCACGCTGTCGTTAACAATGTCAATTATATGTAAATGTAAATTCCTGCAGCAAAATATAACCACATTTGAAAGAAAATGTTTCTTCTCTATCACTGCCAATCAGGCAGTACACACATGCATTATTATTATTATCGGTCTTGAGTAAAATATTACCTATGACTGTGTCTACTTGGTGGTCCGCCAATTCGTAGCATCTCGTCTCGACTCCTTACTCCTGCCTGACATTGTTGTGTGCGATATACCACAGATAACAGAGTTGCAAAAACGCCATCATATAAATCTCCTCAATGCTGCACTGGATGTTGTGCGGCACAAGGTACAAGAAATGCTCGACGGTATACCAATTTTATGTATGCATGTCCTCCGGGCAGCATATTTTGCTGGCAATTTTCTAAAAGATATCATTGTCCACGGGGATTTTTGTTTGTTTGCATATAACCCTTCGTCTTTTGTTTTTGATGCGACCAAAGTCAAAGTTACAAGCAGAAATTGTTGAAAAAAAACAAATGTTGTTTTTGTCAACTTGGTGCTAGCTTTTGCTCTTTTGCACAATCGTTTGACCTAGTTAGTGTAGCTACACTTTGCAGGAATTTAAACTGTAGCTTTGTTCTATGATCATCAGTTCCGAATCGTTTGCCTGTACAACGACAAACAAACGTACAATGTTGTCTGTTGATTGTTTTGATCATATTAATACAGTATAGGATGGTATAAGGACCCCACTAATTTGTTTGGCTGTCAGTGCTGAAAAAAACTGGAAGTTGGGAAACAATGGTACATTACCTGTTTTTTGTTACAGTTTGTACTCTGCACAAATCCTGTGAAGGAATAAGCAATGTGAAAATCACGATGGTAACGACGGTGATGCTAATATCATCGTAATATCATCTCCCACATATTTTGAATTGCATAACGTTTTTTTATAAATACGACGGCAGCATTAAGAGTCAAGAGTCACTTGGCCTAGGTCTCAATTGAATTTTCATGTTTCTATCATAATCATCATCGTCATCCCGTCGTCGTTTTTATCGTCAGTAGTTACATTGTATACTTGGTATGTCATGCCAAATTTTTCTTGTATTCTCTCACCAGCAGAGCCTAAAGCAAAATTAAAGCTGAAAAAACGGTACGTGTAGATACTGCTCGTTCCTAATATCCCACGTAGGTAATTTCATGGTGGCAGCAGTATCGTGCTGACGTATTTATCATTATTATATCGGTGTCAAAAATTCCAAATGTCAGTTTACATTATTGTGCCCTTTTAAATTTTAAATGGACACGGCGATATCATGATGTTGAAAATTTTCGCAGTAAATAATGTATCGTGACAGCAGTTAATCACATTCTCCAACTAGTCAATACCTTCTGCACACATAGGCATGTGTAATCACTATGCATGCTACTCTAACAAGAAAGGGCTTTTCAGAAATCCGACGATATGAAATCAACTTCATTTTTTAAGGAGACTTGACTGAAGAGAAGGAAAAAAGATGAAGAGAAAAATGTGAGTGGGGTGCTCATTCTTGACGATGATGAAGAAATCCTTTGGTATGTGATAATAATAATAATAAATGAGTGCGTGCATGTGTTTTGCCCATTTTAAATCCCAACGTTGGTTCGTACCGTCGTATATTCCAAACAGTAGAAGTAATCACACGTAATAGAAGGATGAACTAGAAAGCATGTAAGCATTGATGTATGATGATGACGGTGATGATGATGATGATGGTGAAGATAATCAAAATAATAATGACAAGTTGAAAAGGACCCTCCTTTTCATGATAATGGTAGCCTGTAACAGTTGAGCAGGCCTTTACCAGCAGAAGCATTTGTGATAGATGCATCCCTTTATTTTATCGCTGTACATTTATCCACGGAAGAAAAAAAATTATTTTGCTGAAAATCAGGTTTCTCTCAAAGTCTCCAACTGATTTTTGCATTTAGATCAATAACTTTTTGAGACAAAGAGAGGGAGAGAGAAAGATCTTTTGGCGTTTACATGTTTGTAGGTAGGTAAGTTAGATAGCGTTACTTAGCCAGTTGGTGTCGTATTTTTCTGTCCTCCAACCAACTGGTGATGATGTTGATGATGATGGTGCTGAGAAGGAGGATGATTTGACGACGATGATGCCCGCATGCAAATATGCACAAGGTAGCAGCAACAATCAGCGTGTTTGAAAGAAATGGTTAAATAAAAATTTAAATGAAAATTTTTGCTTTAGTTTATTTGCTGTCATCTTGTGCTCACCTCGCTTGATTAGCATCGATGAGACGACGACGACGGTTACACAGACGACGATGAGGACTTTTTTTATTAGTTTGCAACTCGTGGTGTTTATGTTTCAACACAAAACTACCTTACCAACGGTCCGTTCAGTCCACTGCCCCTGCTACACTCCTTCAACCAAATAATGAGTAATGAATCTTGTTGTTGCTTCACACATCGCTTTTTCAAAGTAAACAGCGTTTACGTTGCTGATCGTCGTGGTTGCATTAATTTATTGTACAGACGGAAAATTCCTGCTTTTTATCAGACCCGTCATTTAATATCATTACTTTTATTATGATTCCTTCGTTCTTTTGGCTTTATCAAACTACATTCAACATTTTTTTTCTAGTCCACTGGGATTGGGGTTGCAAATTTTTAGGCAGCTGAAGCCCCTAGCTGATTTTCAGGCTGATCGGTGACATAAGTGAGCATAATTTGCAAAGTCGCAGCAGCATCAAATGGTGCCAGTAAAAGATCACGAACGTTATCAGCCTCCTAATCAGCAACATGAGCCAAAACATACAGTTACTTACAATAAACAATTTCACTGCAGTAGCAGAAAGAAACGCGGAGCAAGTAAAAGAGGATGCCGAAAAGCATGATCGTCACTTACTAGTATCATCATCATCATCGTCGTCGTCAACCAAAGAAGCGTATCCTATCATTTGCATCTCTTTGTCACAGTAGTCACTCACGTCACAATATCCATCCATTTTCATCATCAATAATTTGTAAATCACGATTCTCATATAAGCTTTCCTCATCATCTTCATTTTGGGGGAAAATGACAAATTTGATTGCGTATTATTACGCCAGTGTAAGTATTATCGTCCTTTTGCTAGTATCCATTTCATATCGTAGCAGGGCATAATTCTCGTGCGAAACCTGATACAGAGAGGGGGGATAAGGCAGATTTATGTACAAGGACACGGTTCAACAGGTGAGATAAATGGAGGCTCTATCACTTACACAGTAGCAGTCTAGATGCACGATAGCAACAAGTAGAACCGTTTGTTGCTTTTTCATGCTCAAGTTTTCTTTTTACGATCTCATCATCATCAGAGCGTCATTTTTTTTTGCTTTGTTGGCATATAGTGGTTAGATTAAGGAGAAGGGGGTATTTATTACCTTCTCATGATTATCCGTACCATGCTATTTGTTCTTTAAATACCTGTGCATGACTATCTTGCGTGTACGCCATGTAGCAAAAGAAGGCATGCACTTGTTTTTTACGCACATATAGCAAAATGCATAAAAGTTTAGGTATATTTATGTAGATATGTTGAGTGTGCCTAGTGCTTTTTTTTAAATCTTTGCAAATGACTTGAATGGAACAATGTTTTTTCGTCTAGAGAGTTTTTTAAAATAGAAAACCAGCTTTGCATTGTTGCTCTACCGACCAACTGACAAGTTTTATGCTACTGTTGTTATGCATGTAGTAAACTATCCAACAAGCCAGAGCAGAAAGCAAAGTTTGGCTGACTGGGTTTGCAAAATGTAGGTATATAGGTGTATATTTTAGTGGGATGAATGTTGTTTGGTTGTTCGTCGTTGTAGGTTGTTGGCTTTGTTAGCTGCACGTACCTATGTTTCTGCATGCGTAATATTTACCTGGTATGGTATAACCAGCTAGAGTGTGTAATAAACACAATACAGGTAATGTTATCTGCATTGTTGTGGGCAAGAATCAGGTAGACATAAACAGAGACGGAATAAGACAGCAATAATAACGAACGAGTACAATAACCGTCATTCAGGTAGCCTTTACCCAGATATTGCTATCTATCATCATCGTCGGCGTCGTCGTCGTCGTCATCATTGTTGTTGCCAGAGAAGCGGCGACCACGCCGTTTTCGTACATTTTAAATCATATATCTGCTGACAGCTGAATCAACGTGAAGTAATTACCTGATTAGATATTAGATGGATATTAGACGTCCCTCTATTGACTGTGCGTAGATAAGAGTAATTAAACTGGTAATTCGAATTACGCTTGTAATGTGGAAAGTAGACTATCGGAAAAAATATTTTCGGTGGACTTCTC
>JAHZNE010007509.1:0-11378 GCA_027744055.1 Callyntrura sp. NNG-2020 | reverse complement strand
TGATTTTTTTGCATATTTTCTTGCATATTTTGCCATTTTTTCGTGCATAAATAGTTGCATATTTGCTCGATTCATACTGCATAGAAGTTTACTCTATAGTCATCACATTGTTTCATTCACTGCGTCAGCACGTTAACTCCGTTTAAATTCGAGTTTTCGACAAACCGTTAGTTTGGTCCATGGCTTTAAAAAATTGTAAACAAGGATAATTTTGGTAAAACCCCCGGGGGGAACTAGAGGGGTAAAAGTTTAAAACACGTCCAAATGAGCTAAAATTTGGTACACAGGTACCCTGTACTTTACTATAATGTTGTAAAACACTTTGACATCGATTGGATGACCTGTGTGACCTCCAGACGTTAAACATAGGAAATACAGTGTATCTTCTCTACGACGTTTACAACGGTTTATTTTTTTCCCCTTTCACTTTTCAAGATGGAGAAAAATACCAGAAACAAAAATGAAAGGGAACACGATATCACCATCAAGTTATCGTCATCATTAAATTGATCATCGCGGTTTTCCTCCTTCCTATTGCTTTTGTGTGAGTATGTCACCAGATCTCAGTCACATTTTTGTGTTGTTGAAAATGCACAAATGAAAAAGGGACGTGTGCGTGTTGTAGTGAAAAAACAGGGGGAAGGACAGGCAAAAACTAATGACAACAAAAAAAATGCATGTTTCACTCGTTTTTTCTCACATTCCTTCATTCATTCGATTTCCATAAAAAAACCGCATCGCACGGATATGTATTTCTTTTGGAGAAAATGTGTTTTATATTGGGTAAACAGAGACGCCGCACAAGGACATAAAAAGAAGAAAAACTTGTTAAAATGAAGAAAATGATTTTTCCTGTGATCCCTTACGTCTTGCCGTTACTTGCCTATCAAAATTCATTGAGGCGTACTTGTGTAGTCAAAAAGTAAGGCTGTCTGTCAATGGCAGTAGATCGTAACAGTAATACCTGTAGCAATATACAAAAGGTTAGTGGCAGTTTTCGTGGGGGATGGTTTTTCATGCTAGTATTATTTCCTCTCAGCATTCCAACAGGTAAAGGAGATGAGGATGGCTACGACGACAACGTTGAAGATAACGATAATAATAATAAACGCCATGATGATGATGACGAGGACATTTCCCTGTAAGCGCTTTGTTCTCGCTAGCTGTCAAGCAGTAACAGAAGGGCAACGCGTCGAAAAAATGAGATGTGCCGTGAGAGAGAGAGACAGATGATCAAACAACGGAATGCAACAGTGAGCATGAGGGCTCGCTTTTTCACCATTTCGTACTGAGAACGTACCACTCTTCATGTCCTGAAGGTAGAGACAAAGTAAATAGAATTGGGAACAGAGTGCAATGATCTGTAACAAAGTGGAGGAGAGGATGATGATGAGTATGTGGATGAGCACTAAAGAAAAACACTCGAGAGAGGGCGAGAGAGAGAGAGAAATGATAGTCGTCATGTAAAACTCTTGAGTAGGAACTTGTTAATACGGTGAAGGATGATGATGTACGGTGGTACTTGTTGAAGAGGTGAACAATGACGACGGGGAATGACAATTTCGAATAGTGGTGGTGGTGGTATGACGGTAGCGGTAGAAATCGACCAGAAACGTGCAGGTATGAAAAGTTTACATCGCAAGGAAGAAGGGTAGGTGAGTAAGTAATTCAAAAAATGGTCCATTCTTTCTTTAGTTGTCAGCTTCATGTGAGCCTGTGCTGTGTCGAGATAGATTAAAGGTAGTAAATGGGTTGGATGGAAAAGAAAAGGAGTATGAAACATAAGGTGTTGATGATGAGACGGCATTTTGGGAGAAGTGAAAGGGAAACGGTTAAAAAACTACGAGATCGGAACCATTATCGGAAATGTCAACAAATTGTGGGTTGGTGGAAGCGGGAAGAGATGAGTGGAATTTCTATTATGTTATGAGGTACATTGCCTCGGAAATTCCCCAAAAATTCAATCATCAATTGGAAATGCAGGGGCAGATATATACCGATGAGATAGTTTAATATGGGGATGTACAGAATAACCGAAAGTGGAAAAAGTTACATGCATCTCGAGTAATCTCTCTCTAGACAGATTCTGTCCATCAGTAACAGAAGATAGGGAAGGAGAGATTGATATCGCGTGCTATTATTGCGCCTAAATAACGCAGGTGAGGGAAGAGCAGGCACCACAATGTCAATCAATGCGGTAAGAATGGCGTGTAAGAACGTATTGTAGATAGGTAATCTAATAATCTCTTTGAAAGGAAATTATCATGTAATGACGATGCTGGTTTTAGTTGATTGCGAAATGCGAGCCCCAGCGAGAACAAGGAGAAAAGCCTGAAAACTTGAGACAAGATCGAGACCTTGTGGTTGTGCTGCTGTTAAGCTGCGGTGGTGTTGCAAATGTTTTGACTGGTTGAATAGTGACGATATGGAGTAGAGAAGATAAAATAAGATAACAACATTTCTCGAACGTACTACAAAACTAGTCAACCGTCCTCCCTCTCTCTTCCTTGCTTAGTGTTTCAAATTTCATCTCTTTTAAGATGTGTTAACATACTAACATAACGCGTACCTCTGTACGCGTACATCACTTCTGTGATGTACACACACCAGCATGGATTAAAATGAAAAGGGGAGAGTTTTAATGCATCACAGTCATGTGTAATAAAGTTATATTTTCTTTTCTTTAAGAAAACGACAATCATTTATTCATTATTGTTGAGTTGTTTTGCTCCTACTGCTCTGTTCATGATGAATATGATGAGGAGGAGCATGATCAAGATTGATAATGGGGGATAATAGCGGGTTAAACCCGATAGCCGGAGCAACAACGACAAAGAAGCAATGTGCTAGTCGAATAACAATCAACAAGATCAGCGGCATAATATATACGTAGAAATTAAACAGGAAAAAGTTATGAGCGGCTCCCGCCGTACACTAATAAAATGAAAGGTTTAAATGAAACGGAGATTTGCGATGGGCAACGACAACGATGTATAGTCTTAAGTTAGATGAATTTTCAAGTTTCTTTTAGGTTGTAATAGGCGGTTTGATTAAAAGCTGTCAACCTTATAATCGTACGACCATCCATCGAAATAGAGCCAAATTTAAAGTTAAAAAATTAGTTCCAATTTTCTACCCCAAGGGGGAGATGCAACCATGCCATCTTCAAATAACTTTAAAGCCCCTATTATTGCAAGTTAAATGTCCAAAGCCCCATCCCGATAGGACATGAGGTTTTCGAGATACGTGATGATGAGCGATGATACTGAATTTCTACTTTGACCCCTTATAAAACCCACAGGAATTAACCAATCCGGACCAAACTTGGTATACTTATTTAGATACCTAAAGGGTATCTGTGTATAAAATTTGAGCCACAGTTGCTATGTAAAAATTCAAAGTTAAAAAGTTTAGTTCCAATTTTCTACCGTAAGGGGGCCCTGCAGCCAAGCCATTGTGACCATTATATATTTTAAGCCCGTATCATTACGATTTGAATGGCGAAATTCCCATGTCGATACGTCTTGAAACTGCAAGGAAAATAAGATTTTTACTTGTATGCCCGCTGGAAGTCGAAGGGGTCAACCAATCTTGGTCAAACTTGGCAGAATTACTTATCTACCTTCTACCTATCTATATTCTAAATTTAAACATTTAAATTTCCCAAACCCCCCTCCCCCCGGGGAGTTGACCTCCAAAGCCCATCTACAAACTCCGCCGAGCTCTTGACCCAACCTATCTACCTGCCAAAAAGAATTTTGAAATTCGCTTTCCTTCAAGAGATAGAGCGCGTACGGACGGCCGGACGGGACAAAGGATTCCTTTATACTCCTTCCGGAGGATGATCGTAAATAAATACATTTCACTTAAAGAAGTGAGCCATATTCATGTACATTTTTTATCGGGGCTGGGGCAAAATTAAAAATATTAAAACTCCTCCTAGATGTAACTTTCTGCAGTTACTTTAAAAGTTACCAGAATGGGCTTATTGTTATGTTATGAGGATCCTTGTATTATACTGTATTGCCTTTATTAGCGTGTTAACCTGTTTCAATTTGAAGTTTGGTAATTTTGAAACCAAATAGGGTTGTTACTGTAGAAGTAATAAAATAATTCGTCCATGCAACATCATTTACTATTTATTCGTCCATCCGGATAATGTAAAATTCTGTGTATTTTTGTTAGATTTTGTTTTTCGCTTCACGCTTTCGATATGCTCTACATTCCGCCGTATTACTAGTAAAACTCAAATTAGGCAATTTGGTAGCAGCTAGTTCACTACAAAAGATATAATCACGAATGAAGTTGGCATTCACCGTATTATGTCGAAACATAAGGGGTTTCTAAATTGTAAGTGGTAAGTATGACCAAGGAAGTAAATTGTGGGAGCAAAATACAGAAGTCCTATATATGCATACTAGTAATTTCAGACAATTGGCAGAGTTCAGATAGCTAGTAACAATGCCCATTATAGATATTGCAATTTATTCAAGTGATATAAACGAATTCATTACATTCGTTATATCGTTTACTGGGAAACTATCTGACATGTCATTCACACCGGGGGTCCCCGCTGGCATAAAAATGACAATTCGGAAATGGAGATCACAAATCTGCAAAAAAGTCTTTGCAAAAACAATGTTTAGTTACTTTTACCTGTATCACTTCGCTACCTGCTTGCAGAGTAAGTAAAGTGGTTTGGTAGATACAAACGTATGTCCATGCACTTGTATGTTTATATATATGTATATATAGTGTATATGAATACGTGAAAGCGATTCATGAATTAAATGCTGACTACATGTAAATTGCATTAAGTTCAGTAACCCGTACACATTACAATTACGATATTCTGTTTTGATAATAGATGACAGGTAGTGTTTGAATCAAACCTTTTAACAATCCTTTAACTACATCCATGAGTTTGTTTTATTCAGCTTTAAGTAAGTTATTGTAGGCTATAAATGTTGAGACAAAGATACATATAAAAATGGGCTCCGCATTGACATATATTTTATTTGTACCATATAATTTGATATTCTAAACACTGTTTTTCTACTGTTATGATAAAGAGTTAGTATTCTCTCTCCATAAAATTACGAACGGACAAACGACCGACATGTGCAACATTGTACAACTGTGTTTAGATGATCCTACAGTTAACGATAATACAACACATACTCAGAAAAGCAATCTATACGGCAAGCTGTCCATCAATTGCAGTTTTACCAAATCCCTCATCAATTAGTTCGCTAATTCTTACCAATACTCCCAGCAGCCCGCAAGTGAATGCCCTTTTTCTAGATTTACTCTTCTTTTTCTTTTACATTACCCACAAACATCTTGCTTCGCAGCGTATTATTACACACTTGCTTTTGTGTACCTCTTGGATATATTCGACTGCAAAAATAACCTCTCTCACTGCTGTATGTAATGTAATGATTAAGTAAGTGTATCAATAGTTCACTCGTCCAGATTAGAAACAACATTCTCAAACCTATTTAGCTGGCGCACCCCAAACGATGTATCTGCAAAGACCCTTCAATACATCAAGAGTACCAACTACCACTATCTACCTCAGTAGTAGTGTTTCTAGCGCACCACCTTATTAGCAATTCAGGCACCTGAAACTTATCTTTTTTTAATCTACGAAACAGCCGGTGCATTCATACATACACACCCACTGTTGTTTTTTTTTCACTACAAACTCAAATATTGCCCACTTGTATAGTTAAGCCCCACTTTTCAATATTTTCCACCTCCCCAGCAACCTATTGGTATGACGCCACCAGGTCTTGGTAATTGAGAAATAATATTCGTATTTGACAAATAACAATTAATTATTGAGTTAATTGATCATTTCAATTGAATTAAAAATTGTAAACGCAAGTCCATTTGTTAATTGTGAATTGAAAGTGATATATGATTTCAACTCATTTGTTAGTTGTGTATTGGTTTAAAACTTTAAACAGGTAGTCAATTGATATTTTTAATTGAAGTAAAAATTTTGATTGAAATCAACTGTCAATTGTTAACTGAACTAAGTATTCACTCCCACTCAATTGACAATCGCTATTTCAATTAATATTTTTTCTCAAACGTATTGGGATTGAGCACAACGCAACGTATACATTGTGAAACTTTGAGAAGATGCATAATAAAATGTTCTTGTGCACGTTAATTACAGCAATTTTGAATGGGACGTTTACAAATGGAATGGCCATTTATGACTGATGATCAACAACTCGTGGATGCTCCACAGTCAGTCAGCTTTGGACGAGGGATGTGGGTTGACGCAGGCGAGTTGATGATGATTGTTCAACCCATTTTTATTCTTTTGTTTAAATGTTGTCTTATATTTGAAGCATTGTTAATATTATAGCATATACTGTTGTCTACTAAACTGACTGTTTTACATAAGCCTCTTTTTTCAATTCCTTTTTAAAATCTTTTTAATCTTATTCCACTCCCATATGGATCTGCATACTAAACGATCTGCAATAAAGGCGAATAATAATAATAATAACTATTTTGTGCACAATATTAACATATTTCATAGATAATTGGTGAAATTAAGGACGTTACTTCAACCTAGCGCAATTGATGATTGTTTTTCAAATATAAAGGAGGTTGTTATTTCAATTGAGTGTTTTTCTCAATTACCAAAGTCTGGATGCCACTACCCCGCATACATTTTCAAAATTTAATCTTCTAAACTATGTAGTGGTATGGTGGTGGCATAAGTACGGTTGTGCACATCATACCAGTTTCCTTTTGTGTGTTAATGTGTGTCGGTGCGTGCACTAGTTACATATTAGTTGGCGTTCACATCAATATATTTTTTTATCTGAAATCTTGATGTAAATCAATCAAAAGCCAGTGTTTTGAAAAATAAAAGTGCTCATGATTGCTGCACGCAGAGAAATTTTGAGAGGAGACCCATTAAAATAGCAAATATATTTGAAGTAGCATTTAACAATAATTACACTTTATGAAAGTGGTTTTGTAGTAGCAGTGCCGCTTCAGTTAATTTAAACACAAGTTCATACATATTTATTTATTCAGCCGCTGCATGTTGGTTGTTTCTTTGGCTATTATGGCGAGTTTGCTCCTCTTGATTAATGTTCCTGATTACCACGCACGCACCCATAAAAACACAATTTTACACGGCAAAACAAACTAATTTTATAACTTTTGTTTATGGTCAGATTTATTTGTTGCTTCTTGTATTTATTGTTTACTTGGTTCAAATTTAAAATACAAATCGCCCGCCACTAGCGTGCAATGGTCACTCACACCACTGACACATGCGACTACGTAGGAACCTAATAGCGATCAAAATTTTCAAAGTCATCTTTTATTGTCCTGTAATGTCCCTTGAGCTGTATACATTTGCCGCCCTTAATTTACATTTTTCTAGACGAAAAAAAGTTATGCTTACGACGTTAAAAACGCAATCGCATAAACAAATTCAAATACACTACGCTTATAATAAACCACTTCCATCAAGCTTTATATTTTTCAGTATCCTCATCAACATTTCAACATCGCACAATTCCTAATTCATCAGTCCAAAATAAAGTGGAAGCCTCTATATAAATCAACTGTAATTGGCATCGATTTAAAAGTTCATTTTAATTAAAACCAAGATCGTTCGCTTTTGATAGATAAAAGCACGCACACACAAAGTATATATTAAATATAATATGTATTACTAAATATTCATCGATATTTTACCTATGGCGCTAATCACTCCTTTTATGCCCATACACCCAGGTATAAGCACTTAATAATATGGTCATTAGAGATTTAAAAAAAATTGCGCAACAATATATTTTTTGCACACAATTTCTAAAGTCGTTTCAGTCTAAGAAACAAAATACCAATCATTCATTATCGTCATCAATGTACATCTAACTCTTGTCCGCTTATTACTGCAAATCACAAGTTATTAATTGCGTTCCAATATTCCTCGTAACGTAGTTTTTGCTGTTACTGCTTATCATTTAGCAACATTTTGTTTAATTTTTACAGGTTTTTTCTATGTATGACTAGATTCTGCATGTATGATGGTAGTACTTGCTCACTGTGGCGTATACAGCAACGCCAGCCACTACCAATTTATACGCTTTGCTGAGAACCAACAAAGAAGACAGTGAACCGAAAAGGGCTCCCCAGTTATTCCACTATAACTCCTCCCCTGCACCCCGCCTCCTTCTACCGTTTCCGCTAATATTATCATTTCTGCTCGGAGTACCAACATTAATTAATGGAAGCTTGAATAAAATAAAATAGGAAAGTTTTTTTTTCTACTGAGCACCATCATAACATAATAGGGGATCAGTTATCTATTTTTTTAATTTGGAAAGTAATTTGTTCACCAGATGGTTACTCAACAGTGGAAATGATAACAGGTTGAGAAAATCAGCGATCGTGTTGAAATTGTTTTAAAGTATAGATATATTATAAATATCCCCCGTACGGTTACCGTTTATCCCCTTCGTTACCGTGTGAATTATGAGGCACATCTCCCCCCACCTCTATTTCCCAAAATACCACGACGTCCCACGGATTTTTCTTGTGATATGAGTGTGTGCGTTTACCGTTGAAACTGAAAACGGCCAATTACTGTGTCATTTTAACTGTGAAACAACATCACACACAGCCACGCAGATTTTAACTGCAAAAATACTTGAACAAGAAAAAAGCAGAGACATTACTATAATTACACAAATTATATATTTTTAAGATTGTATCAACTTTGTTGCTTGTCTGTTATGTAGCTACATCGTCTAGGCTTTTATAAAACATTTTACCTTCTTCCGGTCAGAAAATAGAAGAAAAGAGCAAAATGGTGCGGGGCCGCACGCATTCATTCAAGAAATAATTTTAACCTTTTTAAAGGTACCTACCCCAGTTTAAATGGTACTTACACGTCGTCAGCGTTTAAATCTTTAAAATATATTTTTTCGTACCTTTCATTTCCTATTGTTTCTCTCTTGTAAAAATAGTAATTGGGGAAGAGCCACAGCAATAATTTCAATCAGTAGCATGCGCCTATGTTGTTATCTTTATAATAGGTAGTTAATTTCTCAATTGGAGTAGTTTCCTTATTTCCCCAGTAACGAAGTAGTAGGTGTAATAGGTAGGCGCTTTTACTCAATACCAATCATTTAAATTTAGCTTTATAATCCCTTGCGCTCTCTGCTTGTCAGTAGCACAACAATAACAACAGATGTTTCCTACGATAGGAAATAAAAGTAACAAAAATATCAAACAAATAAATGGTGCCACTAAATGTATTCCGATTGCCGATCATTTTAAAATCTCTCATTATTTCCCCCATTACTGCCGGTAAAATAGCCTTTATATCTCTTTAAACACGCGCTTTATATCTGCTCGTTCCTTCTCTCTACCTTACTGCCTGCCACTAAAAATCACGACGGCACTTCCTTCTAAAGAAACTTTCCCTTTCAATCAAGTCGTTACTATCATCATATCACAAAACTTGGCACAATAAATTATTTTTATTATCATTTCTAAAAAAAGATGTGTCGTGTATCGACTCCTTTTTCAGTGCCCTTCTCTTTACAAAATCATGTAGCAAGATGTAACTTGTTATTTTATTTCCATTTGCCTCTGCTGTTTGAACAGGTGCATCTGCTCTGTTGCTTAAAAAGTTTATGAAAAGCCACAAAATAGATATAAAATGCAAATGACATAAAATTTTCAAAGAAAATGTGAAAAATCCCAGCCGAAAGTGACAATGGTGAGCAACAGAGCGTTAACAACAAATTGTCTTGCGAATACCATTGGGATCTCACTCCGCTGTTGTGTGGATACTTTTTCATTTTTCTTTCTTTTTCCGTCCATTTTCCACTCCCAACTCCAATTTTGCGTAAATTGAGTGTTATAAACCTGCATTATAGCCCATCCGAAATAAAAAAACAACAAAAAATAATTACAGTGCTGCCACTGAAAATTGTAATACCAATTTTTCTCCTGTTTATCTACTCGAATTTTATGAGAACGATAAGTCTTTTTTAAGAACTTGTGAGTTCTCTCTTTTTTACTCAACTTTACCTCTCGAATAAGCGGGTTCAGAGAAGACGATAGATTTTAAGCTCATTTTTACAAGTTGGGTTGTTGTATGCGTAGCCAGTTGCGAGCAGAACAACGTCATCGTCAACTGTACTCTCCCTCTCTCTCTCCGCCTAATGTCAGATGCTCATCTGCTCCGACTACATACGGATATTACCACGCGCCCCAGAAAGCTGCTGCTACTGACGATTTTCATGATGACCACTCTGTTAATACCGTTTTTACTACAAAGATCCTCATAAAAATGTTACTTTTATTTTAATGTAGCCAACCAGCGGCCATTTTAAGTCGGTTGTACGAAGTAATAAACAAGTCGATGATTGTCCCAATAGCAATTTGACAATTTGGTGCATAGTATCTCCGTACTATACAGTAACGTACCCGCACTATCTTTACCTCTGCAACTGCGACTGCAAACTCTATCGCTGCCGCTGCAGCAAGAGCCTACGATTAAAATTTTTGAGGAAGTCAGGGTGAAAAAATGTGCAACTCTTCCCACTGAACAAAATAATATGACATTTTGCATTGTTTCACCACTCATTATTTAGGTGGCCTATTAGGGACATGTAGAACAACAGCCGGGGCTGTACTTGTCATAAAAAACTTAATAGTTTCATAAATACGGCATATTTCTTTTCTTTAAATCTGCTCGCCTTTTATAGTAGCATGTCGTCATTATACATGGCGTGAGTTTAAAACAATCGGAAGAAACAATGCCGATTTATGCTGCTGCCAAAAAACAAATGAACTCAGGCAGGGAGCGTTCAATTTGTACGTGAATGATGAAAGTGGGCCCAAACAACAACGAAACAATAGAATCGTCAACATTTTCGTAGTCTTTGTCTCGGATAAAAAATTTGGTTGGTGTTTTCTCTATCTTTTTGTAGTTATAGACGTCGATTAAGACATTGTGGTATTTTCGGGATAGGTGGGATACAAGCCATCAGCCAAGGATGCAAAGCAGGAAATTTGTTGCAAAAAATGAAAGCGCATAGGTAAGTTCCGCAGGCTGCTCTGCAAGACCAGAGAAACGTTTTACGACGAGTCACCGGCGGGAGATGCTAACTGTAGAGAAGAGTAGCAACGAGAATGTAAAAGGTGTGGTGTGGACCGAATTAAAAATAATTGGTGATGACATTAATCTGTGGTAATACGATTGAAATCTGATTGTTCTGATTGTTTCGGTTTATAAAGTCAATCTCAAATATGCGTTCAAGATACTGCGCCGTAGTCAATAATATATCAATAAACCCTTAAGGGTAATAGAAACATAATGG
>JAHZNE010007508.1:0-14265 GCA_027744055.1 Callyntrura sp. NNG-2020 | reverse complement strand
AATTTATTTACATAAGTGCTGAAATTACTTTGTTATATATTGGTTTGGTTAGTAATACTTTTGAGTATTAAAAATGATAGTTTAGATAAGATTCGCATAAAGCCCTGAAAACACGGTGGAGGTGGATGGAGCACTTGGGAACAAAAATCTTGGTCTATCAGGATCTTGGTCGCTTTATGCTTGTTCAATCTATTTTGTTTAGTTTCCTTCCTTGTTGTCTTGCCGTTTTCTAAGAAACATGCCTACATGTTTACGTGTCTATGGCTACGTCTCATATTATCCCGCTATTTTCCACTACTGTTTGTATTTTCTTCTGAGTTTTACAGCGTTGTCTCAATCCGTTGAGTCCTAACTGTATATCGAGTTTCCAGAACGCCAAACTGACAGACGTAAACGTAATCTCTTTAACCATTCCATGAGTATGTATGCACTCGGTAGTTAAAAACTTGTGTATTTACAAATTATCAATCGAAATCAATAATCAGAATTTTCTTTAAACCAGTTTTAAATTTATGAAGCAACATTTCTACCTATAATCAATGTTCGATCAACAAAGCTTTCATTAGATGTCAGTTTGACATAATCTCTATGAAGTAAACTGTTCCTAGTCTGACTCCTTAAATTGAAAATGAAATTGCTTAAAAATACAATGTAGAGATTAAAACAAATTTATAGAGCCAAGTAAGTAACTTTGTCATCTAACTTGTCTTCAGTTAAATGTTAACATAGGTAGGGTAAATATCTTATCCTAAAGGCAAAAGTAATTTTCTTCCCAGTACAACTCATTTTGATTATCATAATATGATTAGAATATATTTTACTTCATGCTTGCATGCAGTATAGTGATACATTCACTACGTAAGTATATGCTAGTTATCAACGTACAGTAAAGTGAAGTAAAGAGTGACTACGCTAAGGTCAATAGGCCAATAGAAGGTCAAGTTAAATTGAAAAACATAATGTAGGGCGTTATATAAGATATTCATTTCCTGGTACCTTCTTATATATTATACCTCGTTCATAACATTGCTTACTACATCGCTTTGAAATGTCACAAAATCATGGACATTCAAATATATTAACTACGACGGATAGTATTACTGACTACATTTCTACAATATCAATAATATCATTTTGTGAAAACCTAGAAATTGTGAAAAATCAGAAATGTTTTTATATATGAGCATGTCACCTAATAATGTGTCTGATAATAAGTGACAACCAGTGACACGAGTTCTGACAGAACAGTAATGGAATGGAACACCGCCGTTCCCAGAACAATATGTAGGTGAAAGTGACAACAATCTTCGAGTCACTACCCAACCTTATTATGCCTTTCTGAAAATCGCTAATGCGTAACCAGTGCTTTTTAAAATGCCAAAACCACACTAACATAATCACCGAAATGTATAAAAGTAGCTAAAGTGGAATAACAGTAAGGCGTATTGCTTATGGCAATACACATTTTATGTTCCCGTGCAGCAGACAAATGATCGGCATTGTAAATGGACCTAAAGTACCCCTTAAAATGTTAGTACCACAAAAGGAAACACAGATTTTCCCTTGTTTTCACCTTTTCTATCACAATGATCATTACCGCACATCACTTTCCCTACGGCCACCACAACCAACCGCACTAAAGTATCACGTTGACTCCCTTGTTCTCCCCTCTGTGTAGGTAGAAGCGCATTATTATACAGCTCACTACAATATGGTACCTTATCATCCTGTCATTTGAGTCTGTAATGCCATCATGTCATCTAATAAGGGGACAACTTCTTCAAAAAATTGAAAACCATTTCTAATCAACATGAAAAAGTCACAGATAAAGCACGGTTTTACATAACAAATTGATTTCAAATTTGATACACCGGAGTATCTTCCTAAAACTTTTAATAGCTCATTCGTCAGAGTTGGATCATCCCCCTGGATAATAGTGGGATTCAAAAATAAAACATACGTTAGCTCATAACTTGTAAATGGTAACCAGTCCCGTCTAATTATTTTTTCTACATTTGAATCAGATTTACTCAGGCGGCGTACCATGAATCACTTGTATCCCATAGCACTCCGATAGGATTAACTCGATTTGGAACAAGATTTTGACTATTCCGCGGTTAGTGGTACAGCTTTATAAATCTTAACGTAACGTGTACAGGACACACCTATAACACCTCCTTGCGGGAAGAGTGAGAAGTACGGTTTGGTACGCTGAAATTTACTTCCCCAAAATTTTGCAAATACACACGGACGCTCACACCTGCGCTACCTAATTTACTTTACAAAAATCCAGTTACATGTAAAGTCACACGAGAGCTCTGCATGAATTCCCATTTATCATCGTGTCCCCTTTGCTTGTGATACGCGTCTTCACTTTCTTTCTCTCCTTCCATTTTCCCATTTGCGCTGACAGTTACATCCGAATTTACACGTTCATACGTATACCGCCAGACCAGACCACCAAAGCTTTTAGAAGTATGCTGTGTAAGGAAAGCATGACGGTTGTACAGTGAAAGCAAAAGAATATGCAGACATGTTCTTCCCTTCTCTTCCTTGCTTTCTTTTCTTTCTGCTGTACCAAACTGTTCAAAGAAGCCCCTAAAAAATCTTGTTGTGTTCCTTACTTCACTGTTAGTATGCCGTGGTCAGAGTAACAGAGAGGTTGTGATGTGATTCCGTTTTTCACATGTCAAAGAAGAAAAATACGATTCTAGAGGACAGTATAAAGTGGCTATAGCATTACTATGTAGTTTGAGACTGCAATGCAAAAAAGAACAAAAATTGTAAGCAAAAACTGTTCTCTTCCTTTGGCGAATTCACGGTTTGTAGTTTGCAGTGGGTTGTGTGTATGCGTGTTGCTCATCACTCCAGAATGACAATAATACACAACCGTAATATCAACTGTGGTAGAGATTTTGACTGAAAAAATGAAGTATATAAAGCAACACAGAAATTACATGTTTTTGTTCGTGTAACACAAAATAAGTGTGTAGGTGCACACCGTGAATGGTCATTGTGAAATATATTGTAAGAAAAACTTTCCGGGCATTGTCGTTCTTTTAGATAAATCATGGGAAAGTTGAAATAGCGAGAGAAAAAATCTCTGTTGTAGTTGACAAGTAAAAACGCTGTCGCAACGCATTATTTCTCAACTGTTCTCCTCTCATGACTTGACTGATGTAATCAAACAAAAACACATTTCATACTTTCAAGTCTCACATTGTTTTTCCAAGGAACAATACCTTGCAGAGGACAGAATCAATAAGACAGAAAAAATAGAAGTTAATCCCGTAAAGTGAAGTTTCCCGTGAACAAGTAATAATTGCGGATATTTTGCAGGATTTTAATTTGGGAAGAGCTGCATTGTTATACTCAAAGGTAAGTTAGCATTTTCTTTACAAACATTTTCCACAGGAAATGATCAAAGTGATTGCTTAAAAACTACTAACCAGTTGGTGAATGTCACGACATGAAAGTTACATCACTTCTCATTACAACAAATAAAACATACCAACAGCGAACACGCTCATCCTTCCATGTTTCTTGTCAAATAGCTTACTTTATTGTCATTTTCATCACACAAATAATGCTTTTATTAAGGTTCTATATAGATAAATAGATAACGCACGTCACGCCGTTCCAACAACAACTCTAGAAACAGTGATAGGAGCGTAGCTACGTGCCAATGAGTATTTTTATTGGCTTTGATAAACTTTCTATGGACTGAAGAAAAACGCTTGAATTACTGCTACTTGGAATTTTGTGTTGATGCATACGAAGAAGAAATTCTTAATATACTTACACAATGACTACAGCTATACTGCAAGGGAATGTATGAGAGCAGTAATAAAGTGGCAGTAGCTAAATCATTATGGAATAACCCAACCCACACGGCAAACTACACAGTTCGCATGATTAGTTTTTTCCTTTTTGTTATACATTTTAACTCTAGGGTTACTTAGAGGAGAATGATGGGAAACAAAACAAAATGTCTATGTAATTAAATACACTTTTTTCATATTCCGTCGTCTACGCAAGATATGCTCCCGTTGTCCGTTATTACACTATTTTACGAAAACAACTGGAACCTACTTATTACGATGAGCTTGGTAATTTGTAATTAAAATAGTAAGATAGATGGATACTGATACTTGTCCGTTTAATATTTCAATGTTTCATGTAATATCATATGTTGTACTGAAGGAAATGATAGTGACAGTATCTACCAACATTTATTTTGGAAGGATATTTTCTAAATATTCCTAAGGATTTTTGTTATGTACTAGTGGTAAATGCATTAAAGCTATAATTTAGATACCTGCGTACCACACAACCATAAATAAAAAATACCGAAACTCATTTCAGTCTCCCTTAGACGTATTTACAACACACGTTTCAGTTTGCCCCTATTGGTATTGTGATGTGGTGAATAGTTTGGGTGAAAGCTGCAGGAAAGCATTACATGCTGTACCGTTTTCACTGATCCTGAGTGTGGAAACAGCTTCTTTATACTGTGCTCCACTCGTCTCTCTTGTTTAATGCGCTTGTTCAGCTAAAACTTTTTTCATGGTCGCATTAGATTGTAACTATGAATTAATTTTAAGCTTGTTCTACATCGAAAGCAAAGAACATTTTATAATGGTGCACTCTAAGAAACTTTGCAAACATCAACTTTTCGCTTTTCTTTCTAGTGATAGCGTCATCATCATTTACATCATAATATTAAATCTTATGAGTCGGTTCAGTGAGCCCACCGACATGAAGAAAGTAAACAATCTTGAACAGAAGACTCAGGCAAGCGTTATTGTAATATAATGGGTGTAGGAGTGGGTCTCTGTGAAAGGTAAATAACCCCTTGACGGGAACTCGACACGGAAATTTTTTAATGAAAAACGAAGATACTATGACTTTGGGCAACCAGTGACCGAGGCTACACTGTCTGTAGTTCAGATATTTATGTGCCGTTATGTGTTATCCTGTGATAATGAACCGCGTACTATATAAGGTTACTGCCAAGAAAACCAAATTCAAGACAAAAAGAGTAATGTATCCTTTTCTTTCACACAAAATACAAACTCGTAAAGTTCAGTACTCTCATTTGCATACAGGGTCCGCAGTTACAATGAAAGGAAGACACCAATAACACACTCGGCAGTTTCTTCTTTCTCATCTTTCATAACGTCATAATTTTTCTTCCGCTCTGCTCAACTGCTTCTGATGCAAACTTTCCTTTTTGTTACTTCAGCTTGGCTTCCCTAGCATCTTCTTGGTCGACATTTTGTTTTCATGTTATCCCAAAGTGATCCCAATCAATACAATACTGCACGATTTTTAAATTGTACTTTATGGAAGCTACCAAGAATGGAGGAAAAAGTAAACCAATAACGCACTGTGGGCTTTGAAGATGAAAACTCTGTACAGGAAAAGTAGAGGACAGATATGTTGCAATGTTTATATATTTATTTAGTGAATGATGGATGGGTGAATATGGCGATGTTTTGATATGAAAATCATCCTCAGCCATATCTGTTTCAAACACTTGCAAATATTTATGTATTCACTACTTGTCATAGAATAAGCTTGTGTGTACCACCAGTCGATGGTAGATCTTATGTACATGTGTATATTTAACATTGACTAACTATATGTTGTGTAAGTCGATAGCTTTAGTTTTTCACTACAAAATGTAAGACTGTCCCTGTGCATTGCGAGATAGTAACCGATACCAATAACGGTTGAAACTGATATGTTTTAGTACGGTAAATATTTGGCTCATTTTACATACACTAGGCGCAGTTGTTGTTCCATAATTTCGTTGAAAGCTACTTAAGCACACTGCTAAAACCAAACGTAATTGCTTTGAGGAGGTAAATATCTAACTTTGGTAGATCGTTATCGGATTTATCCCTTATGTAATTATGGATTTGGTATGGAAAGTACGTCGAGTTTCAGATAATTCTCACTAAATTTCTCGAGATGAAATGATAACTTGATCATTGGAAATGGCTGTGATTGTACCATTATTCCCCTGCTGATAAGGATATAATGCTTAGTGAACAATTTTTGTTTATTCATGATAATGTTAATCACGAATCACGTCTATACTTTGCATTATGATAATCGCATTACTTGTTGTTTAAAGGAAATTTCACACAACGATAAAATGATGAGTGTAAAATTGTAGAATCTTTCCAAAGGATTCTTTTGTAAAAAATAGAACATGCTATATGACTCAGAATTCGCCCACTTTTTCTACTTTTTTTTTACGTAATCATCAGTCTAAAAATTGTTCATTATCGGAAATGCGTCGACATTTACAATTTCAGACCATTAGCATTCCTACCTTGAAAATAATTTATGTGCTTACGTTACCGTACACATGTATCATTATCTATTAATTAAAAACAGTGAACCGACAAACAAGCGTAGTGTTGGCACATCTGAAGAAATACGGAGCGATGTTCGCAATGCGGAATTTTACTCAAATTACGTGAAAACTCCTCAAAAAGATAGGATAAAATTGGAACCATACCCTTCCTTTCCTACCAATTTCTCTACGCCTTTCTCCACTTAATCCCGTTAGCTGCATGGATGCCTGATCAAATTGCCTTCCCTTTCTGTTGTTTAGCAACCTTATGTTGTCGCTACGAACACGTACGTATCTATCAATGCATGCGATTGCATTCACAAAGACGAACAGCTTGGAGGATGAAACATTAGATTGGTTTTGAATATAAGTGTATATATACTTTGATATCAAGATGTACAACCTACATTTTCTGACTTCAAACCAGCTTTTAGGATGTCGCTTTATTTGCTTTGATTTGAAGTACCATCTTTTTTACTATTTACTATCAGTTAATGGCTAGGTGACATTTATGTGTATACCTTCGTGGTTCCAAAATGACGAAATTGGATTCTATTTCACTCTCAGTTTACACATCCCTTTTTTGCTTTGTTGTGTAGTTCGATATATGGTTTAATTCTGGCTATTCGTGAAACTCTACCTAGCTAGACCAGTCATGGCATAATATTGCTATTTGTGAGCCTGGCATTGCTCTGGTGTGACGTACTAGTTGAAATGGAAGCAAACAAATAAAAACCATTACAAACAAAAAATTATTATCTTTGTACGCAGGAAGCAGTGGAGAATGATATTTTTATTGATGTTCACGAAAGCTATTTTGGAAGCAGTTTTTACGGTTGCTAAAATTACTTGGAAAAGACAGGTTTCGCCATTCTGTTGTATTTTATTCTTCTGCTTTCTCCTAACATCGTTCGAGACAGTGATGTTGTGTTAGTATTTACTACCGCGCATCACGTCATTTTATTATTTACTGTCGTAACGTGTGTCTGTCGAAGTTGGTTTGAGCATTTTTTTTTGTAGAAAACCGGTTGAAAAGACGCCGCGACACATCATGTGGTAGCCACTTTTATTGTTCTTTTTATTGCGTGTTCCACAAATTCCACCGACGCGACAATATTATCTACCTAGAAAAACAAGACGATAGTAGTAATCAAAATAGGGTACGTGCTCATAACTACGTATAAGAGAATTAAAATATTTCCATGTGAAGAACACAGGTACAAGATAAGATTGCACAGTAATACTCATCGTTGTCACCACTTTGTTCTTCCAGTTGGGAAGTACCAAGGTTAGATGAATGCAATGTGCCCGTTTGTAAGCAAATATTGTGCTGGTTGGTAACAGCTTACTCCTTATATTTCGGACATTTGCATATCCTGCTCTGTTTCCCAAAGCAAGAAGCTAAACAGATAAAGATTTTTTGTCCAGATATGTTTCCATACTAGCAAAAATAATAGTATTAAATAAAAGTTTGCTAACCGAAAGTTACGACCAACAAACTCTGAATTAACTTGTCTCGATGTATTGACTCATGTAGTCTGACAGGTTGACGGGTTAAGGTGACTTGCAATCTTAACAAATCTTGAAATCTCGATGTATTATTATTATTAGTAATAATGACAACAACAAGTATACAGCTGCGACCTGCAAAGGTGCATACGTATTACCAAGTTCAAAAGGACAAACAAAGTTCTACATGTCATTACAATGTTTCCACCTAAATAGAATTTTCGTATTGGTATAGCGAAGCGACCTGTACTTGTCAATTTTTTTAGTATATTAAGAATTGTATATAGGAAGATTATAGTATGTACCTAATAACACCTTCAATATTATGTTTCTATATCGTCTGATGTATTAGGCAACAAAACACAAGAGGTCCGGGGAAAAAAAATCTGAAGATATATGAAATTTAAAGTTATGTTTTCACGAGTCTTTATTGTAACAATTTTAAGTGCTTCAAAATTGTAAATGTCCCATTCTGTTCATTTGTGGGTCCTTGCTTCTCTTGAAAATGCAAACATTGTAAAAATTACTTTAAATCCAAAAGTAATATTTCTACTTTTGCTTCGTTTTAAATACGTGGAACTAAAGTTTTAATTGGCATCACACTTTAATTAAACGTATACACTGAATTATATGTCATATATATAGAAGTAAAATATGCTACATTGCTTCACTGATGATAGAACTTGTTAAGTTATTACAATAAGTGGTGAAAATGTATTGGACTTAAACAACTATAATGTAATGCTGTTATGTATATGCCGTCGTGTTGGCAGCATAACCCGTTTCATCGGAGCGTCTATATAGTAGGTTATAAAAAATTCAAATAAAATCCTCGGTAACCGTTTACGATGCGTTTAGGTTTATATGAGGACACCTGATGAAACAAGTAACACAATTAATTTTAATGGCCGTAAGACTACAAGAATGCCCTGAAACTGAATTCCCACTCCCAACTTTATACGATCCCATGTGCTACTTTAACTACTTGTTAGCTATCTAAACCTCAAGCCTATACCAGATACTGCAAGAAACCAAAGACGGAAATAAAGTACACACACGAATTAAAAGAACGACGATGAATTCAAATATTGATTTGAAGACGCCCAAAAATACACAGTGTTGATGTTACAACTTCCGAGTTCCGAATGAAATATCCAAAGATTTTCTTCTCCTTCGCTTTTCCGTTTGTTTAGCATGAATAAACATATAAACACAATTTACTGAAATGAAAACCAAGATCGTGAGAGAATTATTGCTCAATTTTCACTTTCACAACATACAAAGCTGAACCGGGAAACAGGAGGTGTGTTATGCTATTCGTATTTCTAAGAAAACGTGTAGTAATCCTCCTACAAAGATAAATACCCAGTATTTTTGTATGTACAATACACAATTTCGCAAGCATTCTTTTTATTTATTTCCCTAATACACCGGGAACGGGAAGCGGTTTCGGTCGGAAAACTTAATATCATATAGGTGTGAGTACTGGGCATTTACTTACAGACAGTCGTATATCTACATACACAAAACTGTTCTTCTTGTCGCACTTTGTATTTTATGCGTTGTAGCAATCAAAGAACATGTTTCATTACATCATGATGAACAAAATAGAAAAATTGTGTTTCTACATTAACTTTGTTGTTCAGAACCGTGAACAAAAATTTTCCAGGAATTAGTACAAGCTGATATTACTTACATTAGGTATAAATATACATTAGGATACAACAGTCATGCTTACATTACATATACTACTAATTATTTGTCACTTGTGCTCTTGATTGCATATTAGGACTGACTCGTCAACCTATTAGTTTGGCGTTTGTTTAACCCTTCTATGTAAGCAATGTCTTTTTTGCAAATTAGATAAAGGCAATACCGGCGAATTACTTTTCGATTTATCATACAATCTCTATGCTTGGGAAAAGTTGTGTTACTCTGTGTATTTGTGCAAGATTTAAAGTGTACTATTTTGGGACTCTCAACGTTCTCACTTGTTTGAAGTGCGTTGGTAACCAATATATTAGTATATTTGATAAGTTGTTTATTTAGTACTAAATTTTGTTTTTATTTTACTTTCCTCATAATTGTAGAAGTCCTAGGATGAATTGGTAGTTTGATATTGTTCCGTTTCTTCAAACTAATTATATAACATTTGGAGATAGTAATGAAGAAAAAGTTTGTTCATTAATGTTACACCAACCTTATTAGTTGATTACCATGGAAAATGATGCTCGGACTGCTTGCCCATAATTGCCCCTGAGGACTGCAAAGTTTAAACTTATCCCTTTCATAATCGGATACGATTTCAGTAACACTTACAATTCTAATATGACAAGTCTGCAATATCTTTTTGCAGGTTCAACAAGAATTGAATTTTTTATTTAGCAACTTAGATTTAATTATTCAACTACCACTATGCGGAGATATTGACAAAGTTTTTCGAATGCACAAGTTGACTCCCAAAGCAGTGCTGTCTATTTTTGCTTGCATGAGTATAGTTCCAAAATATAAAACAAGTTACTATAAATATAGTATATGTGTAGTCTCCGAAGTAGAATCAATGCTGCAATAACCGTAGCTGTATTTGGGTAGTGTTTTTAATGTTTTCGTTAATAATTATATTGCTTTTAATTTCTGGCTGAATGAAACTTCCCCTTATCTCGAATTATATACCTCGAATATTGAAATTAATTAAAAAGTTTACAATAAAACAAAAATATCAAGTTTACACAACAAAAATGACAAAGCGAAGCACCCACTAAGGAACGTTCCAAATGTTATCCACAACTATTATTGTTGAATTGAATCCCTTACTTGTACACTTCGTACATTTTCTTGATACAAACGTTGAGTTGTTCATATAAAATCAATAAAGGGAAATTCATATATACATGATATACACATGGAAAAAGTATTTTTTGCTTCCATTTGTTCATAATGGAAAAATTTATTCCTTCTTCCAAAGAGTCAAATTCATAGTTTTTAAGAATATATAATCATTGGTGAGTATGATTCTCACCAATGATTTGACCTTCGTAAGGAGAACATAAGGTGAGAGCAGCCACAGTTTTTCCTGACTTCAAATCAAAGCTTTAACGAACGTTTGAACAGACATGATGAAGTTAATAAGTAGTTTTACCACTTAATAAGCTAGTGAATCTTAAATTATGGGAAGCGGATAGCCATTATTTAAAAAAATAAGTTTATAGTTTACACAGAATACGTGTGTGCTGTGACGTAAATACCCAGAAAGAGAAAAATATTGTTAGTCTGCCTTATCGTTGTGCTATCATTGCCACCAGCCCCTGCCCTGACATTTTCTACAGAATCGCGTATAAAAAACAAAAATTGCAACATAGAAACATACATATAAAGATACATAGAAACATTATTGGCAACGTTGGCCGGCTGATGGCAAAGAATATAAAATAAAAATCCATTCCATTTCATATTAGTATGTTAATTATATTTGACTCTCTAGCTTTTTTTAAGTATTTTAAATATTCACGTGAAACTGAAAGAGAATTCCGTTTTTGTCAACGTATCATCATTTCCCCCGCGTATTTTATTCTTCCATTTTGTAATACTCTGTTGAAAACAGTAACCTTTTGTATTTGACAATTTAACGCATTCATGGAAATGTTCTTTCCGAATATTATTTCGTTCAATGTGTACACATTCCGGAAGTCCTATCGAATCAAACTCAAACTGCACACATTATGTTAGTGAGTATATATATTTCAGAATTTTGTATAGAACTTAGAATTTATTCTTGCAAACTCAAGCTCTAATTCCTCCAAGAAAAGGACGCTGCTATACAATATAACAGTAACAACTTTATCTCTTTCACGGTTGTTCCTTTCCTTTCTTCCTTGTCTTTCATCTTCCACTTCTTTCCCTTTTCCAACAATAAGGACCTCCGAGCTATTAGTATAATTCCAGATGGTTCTCCCCTTTCCCACATTTCCGGTCGCATCAGCCACGGCACAAAAAAGTCCTAACGTGGATATACATATATAGATAAGTGGAGGTTTCTTCCGTTCTCATTTTTTGCATCAATTAATTTGAAGTTAAAAGGAGAAGGAAGCAGAGTGTAATTGACAGTGCTGCTGCAGTATAGTTGGCCTTATGTAAGAGGAAATGGGAAGGTGGAGTGGTATCAAGTTACACACGTACCTGCCTCTTCTCTATGACAGTGCAATAATTATTAGAATTTAGATAGACAGAATAGATGAAATCTTTGCAAGTGGAGTGGTTGTTCAAGCAATCTCTTACTATATCGCCGAATCTCTGAATTCTATTCAGGCACAACTTGTAGGCTGTAGGGCATACTGGCTGACCGTACTGGTCAGGATCATTAAATCATTTTTAGGATGCTCCCTTTCACTCATCGTCAGTACCATATCACTTTCAGTTTTACAAAAAAATCCCATGAGGGCACAAAAAATTTCATTCCTTTCCTATTAAAGCTCTTGAGACATCATTATTTATAAAGAAAGGTATCAGTTCCATGACAGCTATAAATTAGCCTGGACTCATTGCGGCCAGTAATGTAGAGAAATCGATGCAAAATCCTATCCATGTCTAATTTTGCTACTATGTATTTGTTAGTTTTCGAAATAAAGAAGATGGAAGAAGACGAAGAAGAAAAATGGTTAAGGGAACTAATTTAAACATGTTACATTTCGTGCATTGACATGTCGGAACGTATGCAGAGGACAGTTTGAAGGGGGAAAGCCGATGTGTATAGGTCTCTTTTCACCCTTGCTCAAGTATAGGGTAACTGTACTCCGGTCGTCTTAATCTTAATACACCCCCCGGTATTAAACACACACGTTGAAGTTAGTGTGCAGATAACATATCGACGACTTTTAAACCTTAAATTGCAGACAATATTTTATATGATTTTATGCTTATGGCGTCATAAGAAATATAATTACTTGTATGTAAAAACTTTGAACCTTCCTTTATTCAAGGTTTCATTACAATCGATTTTCAATTTAAGGGAGGAACCATATGGGAAATTTAAACGATTAATTATGAAAACGGATGTTTGGTTTTTTGATTCAAGCCATTATTTAAACAGTGGTGAAGGGCTAAAACAAAACGTCATGTATTATCCTTCTCTTTTGCTTTTTCAACATTATTCATAATTTTTCTAATGATGTAAAATTACATATGGCAATTTGTAAATAGTTCTTTAAATAATTATTCATGGGCAATGAAGGAGGCTGTGTAATAAAAATTGTACGGCAGCAGTATGATCTACGAAACATGTACGATGCATTTCCTGCAATGATTTCTTCATAAGTTCACGTCCCAAAGAAAAACGCGTTTTCATTTTAATAAAATACAAGATCGAACACAACGCTAATAATATTTATTGCTACCCAACTAGACTTATATTTCTTTCATGTATTCCTTTCTCTGTCGTCATATGCGAAAGTTCAACTTTCACCTTGTCGGGTTATATGGACGTATCCACAATACAAGTAGTACTTATGGATCCATGTGAAAAACTTAAGTGTGTTACAGCTGTTGTAATTCTGAGTTCTTGCTTAGATGTATTTTTAACAAACTGCAATCGTAGAAAGTATTTGATATTCTGTTCACAATAGTATCTTGAATGCATATATGTCTATGTCTATCATTACTATTACGATTCTGCAGATGCTTAAATATATTCCTAAGTCAGAGTTCATATCTTCATATAACATTTATATAACAAGTGTTTCGCATTTTTTCATGGTGTCTTGTATTGATCTCTTGAAAATTATTCGTTTCGCTCAATAAAGTGGTACACCGATTTGGAAACAAGATACTATAAGCACGGAAAATAGAACCACAGACCACAGCAGTGTTTTGTGGTCGGTCATTTCATCAACGAGTAATATGATGTTGATACTCTAAAATACTTTAACAATCTCACTGTTGGAGCAGCGTATATAGCCTTACCTTTTATTGTATTTTGAAACGGAAATGGAAATGTTTTTGTTATCAGATAATTTGTAGAAATGTTGTGGTAAGTAACGCTTTCAAATTCATAAAAACAAAACTATTTTGTGATGAAGTAACCCTTGGTAAAATTAGAATAATAATATTAATATGTAACTATGGATATGAAAAACATCAAAAGTGTGTGACTGCTTTCACCATCGATCTTTTGCCGTTGTAGCTAAAAGTGACTTCAAATTCAACATACTTTTTTAAATAGAAATCAGTGAAAAAAAACTGGTCAGCCTGTTTAGTAATTATAACGTATTAGTCTGTTGAAGCTTGTGATGGCTGCGAACTCTTGAAAACTATGTTAAGTTCCTAACCACAAGTTTCCCTAGTAACCGTCACGCTTCCTGTTCGGAATATTTCAACTGACAGTGCCTCAGCAACAA
>JAHZNE010007507.1:0-13340 GCA_027744055.1 Callyntrura sp. NNG-2020 | reverse complement strand
GGTTAGTACCAGAAGCAGTGAGACATTTTACTGATACGGCTAAGCCAAAACAGCCTAAATTTTCGTTTGTTTCTAAAAGATTACCACTTGCATGTCTTCTTGTTTTCTCTCTCTCTCTGTTGCTATTTTCCCTCCATTAAAAATCTTTCTAGCAACACCTCTCATCGATGTGGTCTTCATCATAATAATAATAATCAAATCATTAAACGCTTCACATATTAATAAATGCCTTTTTCTCAGTATGTGTAGTGCAGCGTGTTACACGTATCGGTATAAATTTTATTGTATAGATAATCCACCCACTTCACCCCTTTCCTCTCTCAAAATAATATTTACTGATCAGCTCTGTTGCGTTTCGGCATCCTACGAAGCACCCCAGTTACCTCACGGTCAGCTCTTAAAACCCATAAAAATACCTCTTGTTAATTTTCCTGCGCAAAGTAGACGTTCTGACAGGACAACTTCGGATTTTTCCTGCGTGATCTGAATGCGGTTGTTAATCGACCCGCAGTCAGTGTAGTTGTTTGCCCGTTTTACAGCAGCAGCTTGCGTGATTGTACTATAAACTGCATTTTGGTGTATTTTGATTTATTCATCAAAATAAAAACTCTTGTACAATTTTGAGTTATGGTGTGGTGTTGTATAAAAATCGTTTACAATTTGTAGTAGTGACTTGCACATTACTACAGGCACGGTAATCACAACATTCACAACAGTGCCGTCGTAAAAAGAATGAATGAGACAGAGAGAGAGAGAAAAAGAGGCATGCAGGCACATATCATGTCTCTCTCTCTCTCTTTCTGAACGTTTTAAGTGAATAGATTAATGGAAGTAATAATTTAATTGGTACTTGAAAATGGTGAAAACGAAACTCTTCATTAAACGCATGATATTTTATTTTATTATTGTGATTACGTGAGCCGTATAAAATAAGCATGCAAAGTTGTAAAACATTATTGTTAAACTACTACTTCTACCACCACCATCATAACTACTTGTCCCAGAGACTATTTACTACTTTTACACCATCCCCACCACCAACCAAAGAAGATCTAAAAGAACCACTAAAATGCTGCATTATCATCATCGTCATCTTTCTTTCCGAGTGTGTATATCTTCGCCAACATCGTGATCATCAGCATCATCATCATCCTCCTCCTTCGTCTTCTCAAATCATTCGGCATTCTCCTCACCAGCAGCATTTTCGTGTTGTTTAAAGATCCTCTCTCGCTCTCAAAAAGTTTTAAAATGAGTGGTTGGTGGTGGATGGTGGTGCTCAACTTTCTGAATACAAATTGACAAGCAAGAAAATTTGCTTCTTGGCAAACAGTAAAAGAAAAGATGTTGTTGTTAGCAATGATGATGATGACTAGGATGACGACGATGACTAACAAAAGTGGTAGTAAATAGTGAGTTTGTAAGTACCATCGTCTTCTTCTTGAGATAAAACCGGAGTTGCGCTCATGTTGCTTCTGCCGTTGTTGTTGTTCAAGATGAGAGCTACGAAGTCGATGATGATGATGATGATGCTATTACGATAGGCAAGTTCTGTTTGTAAATTACCGTGAGCTGAGCACGGATAGTCAGTGAGGTCGTAAAATCCTAATTGCTAAATTATTATGACAGTCCTTCTCTCTTTCCCCTCCTCTCTCTCTCTCGCGGTGTCTAGAGCGTTCAGATTTCAGAAAACGTTTCTCCATTAATAATGAGGAGAGATAAACACGACGGAATAATAATAATGGCCGAAAAATACAGAGAGATCTATTATAAATGCGTGTATAATAAACAATCTTTCTGTTTGCAGAAAAGACAGTATAACTGTTTTTTTTCTTCAGAGAAACAGTTTTTTACTTCTCGCGCATTTGCAAAATGTCATGATGGTTCTCTCTATGTGTGGGTTGCATTTTATTATTATTATTTGGCATTATTAGCAAATAAGCCCATTCAACATTTTTTTTGAATGTCTCCTCTTTTCTCCCTCGTCCCCTTCTCGCCCCCGTTTCTTTCTTTCCGATCTTGACAGACTAACTGTGAGAGAGAGAGAAGGAGAGCTTTGCCTGCTGTTATTTTCATCTCGTAAAAAAGTAATGATTATAATGATATATATGTTTCTTGACGATTTTACTTCTTGTCGTAGTCTTTTGAGACAGGCAAGTAAGAAAATAATCCCTTTTGGCATATCGTCACCACACACACACGCTCTACCTCATACTACTTTTGAACCACCACCACCTAAGAAACTACTGCAGTTTTCTCGTGTAATAAAGCCAGTCAAAATGTTTTTATGGCGCTTTTCAACTTTTATCCGTCTCCATAAAAAAGTCTGCGTGCGTTCTTTCCTTCCAATTTAAAACGGAGAAGAAAGAGAGCACTAATAATAAGAAGCAAGAGCAACAGCGTTAAGTTACAGCTTCATATATAATAGTTCACAAGGAAAATACACGTCTCGCTCTCTAGAGCTGCCTTTTAATACCGGTAAGTTACACATTACCACAACGAGAACTGTTGTGCAGTTGTCGTCGACACACACATACATAAAAATAAAAGAGTTTTGCTTGAGATGACGAAGAAAAAAAACGACTTTTTTGCATGGCGAGTTTGCAGATAATCTTCCTTGTGCACCGATAGAGAGGGGGAGAGAGAAAAAAATATCACAAAAGAAACGCCACGTAGTAATACTACATACCTAATGTCTGTAGGGGCTTTGCAAGGACATCGTCTCCTTGTCGTCTCTCTATCACCCTCTCAGCTTTTGTCTCTCTCTCTCTCATTGTCAGTTCAGTGGACATGATGATGATGTTGTTGGTGGTGGCAGTGTGTTGCTTTGTTGATGATGACGATGCTGAGAATGATATGGAAGAATTTTGCTACTTGGTTAGTCACGACACGGCAACTAAAAGACCCGACAAAAAAAGTGGCTTGAGCATGTCGTGACAGATTTTTTTTGGCTGAGCTGCGTTGTGCATTAAATGAAACCTTGTATGAAAATAAATACATTACACTGTTAATATTATTACATCACACGAGAGTGATTTTTCTTTATATGCATATATATATAGCACACTATCGCACTCTCGTCAATAACAGAAGCAGCTCAGATTTTGTACACTCTCTGTGTTCTACAAGAGGACAAGGTAAACGAAAATCCATTCTTAAATAATATGATAATGAGTATTGCCAACAACTTACTACATTTTTGTGCTACCTTACTCACTGCGTGACGCTTCTGCGGATAATACTCTACCTATTGTATGTACACCTGTGTGTACCCCACCATGTAATACAATATTCACTACTCCTACCGCTAAATTATATTGTTTATTTTTTATATACCAAATAAAATACCACATTTTGATTTGATTAGTACAAAAAATATATTTGGTGCATTATCACAATTTTCATCTCTCTCTCTCGCGCGCTCTTCTCGTCGTGTTTCGTTTTACAACCTACATACCTACACTAAATAGCTCTCTCTGACATTGCTGCTGCTGCTGCTGCTGCTGTGTGTGTGTGCAATTCTTTTATAATAATGAATATACCTATCTTGAGAATTCTGTCTGCCATTTATTAGGATCTCTTTTTCCTCTTACACAAATACAGACAAAAAAGTCAGTTTATTTCACAAAAGCGCTCTCACAAAGTGTGTGTATGTGTGTGTCTGTGTAGCAGCAAAGTTTTCTCTCTGTGGTCGTCAAAAGAGCGTAATCGCGTCGTAATGATACGAACGATAAAATAATGATAGTGGTTTACTACTGCCACTACTACCTCCACCACTGCCGTCATCATGATCATCATCTTCGTTTCTATATAATATTATTCCCTACAATTTTGTTGTTGGAGGCAAGTAATAGTCTCTTTGCAAGTAACAATGGAATTTGGCTGCTTCTCAGGAGTAGCAGCAGCAGCGGCAAACGCAACATCATCGTCATCATCAGAAAAACCATCATGTATGCATGATTATTTCGCTCTTCACTACCACCACACACACACACACACACTACAATTTGGAATTTTATGTGCCACGCATAAAATTGAAATGAGCTACAAAGTTTATATAGGGCTTATACATGAGAAGCAAGGGAAAAGCTGGGCAACAAAATGAGGAGAAAACCACAAGCATTTTAAAAAGATTTATTCTAAAAAGAATTCCTTTGCATCTCTCATCGCCTCGTCGTCGTCTTACACCGAATTCATTTCACCATAAAAATATACATTCATCGCAGAGTAATAGTAATAATAATAATATTATTATTATTATTTCTATTACAACGTCCGACTGGCCACTTTTGCCGCATGTAGCAATAAAAAATACATTTTACATTTTGGCTTAACACCATATAATATGCACAGTTAGCGCCAAAGTTATTTGCGTATCATGTTTTTATGAAATGGTGATGAAAACTCATAAAAAGGTTTTACAACTTTTTATATTAAATTTTTTTTATCTCGGTTCTCCTCTCGCTTCTTTAGCTAGAACAGGACTTTATCATATCAAACTTGAATGCTACTTTTTTGCTCTTGTTGCCGACGGTGAACAAAATAAGCAACAGCATGAGCGTACGACTTTAGGATGAAGAGTAGTAGTAGTAATAGGAAATCATCGTCATCACATCAACCAAAAAATAAACCGCGGGCGAACGTTATTAGCATTGATATGACAGAGATTTGTGTGCGCAAAATTAAGTAGGAAAATATGCGCTGTGTAATATTGATACTAGATATTTTATTATTATTTATGTGTTATTATCATGTTGTTTGAGTTTTATTAACGGTTTCCCTGTCTCTCTCTCTCTCTCTCTTGTTCTTTCTGGCCAGACCAATGTTAATTTTTTGGCAGGACCTTTACCGTGGTTATGTCATTTATTAAGGGAATAATATGTGGATGCCTTTCTGTCTGATTATTGCGTGTTGTTTGGAGGAATTGTGTACGTGTACTTGTTGTTGTGGTTGTTTGAGGAATAGATGGGGGTACAACTTAAACACGGTAGTGCTCTAAGCAAAATATATTGAAAGAGAGAGAGAGACAGAGAGGTTTCAACTTGTTTTACTTGTTCATTGTCAGCTTTTTGTTGATTTAATGCTGGCTTTCAATTTACGGCATTGTTTACAGCGAGGAGAGAGAGAGAGAGAGAACAGACAGGTATTATCTAAGAGACGTTGTTCCTTTGAATATCGAATGCACAGCAAGTAGAGTTTCTTGTACAGCAAATAATATCTCCTGCTGATGACATGCTAACTCGAGTCAGTTCAAACAATAAATATGAATATTTAATATTTTCAGCCTAGCAATAAATTTCAAGTAAACTATAGTACACGTTGTTATTGCAAGAAAGGCCAAAGGCTGTAACCGGATCATATTTATATGTTTTGTGTGTAAAAGTGAGTAAGAGAGAGAGGGGGAAAGCTTGAGTGACCTGCTGTTTACTTAAAGGAACTAGAAAATGAGCAACTGACAGATTACTAGGGAAATTAATTAGAATCAGCGTAAATCTTTTTTGTGAACCGGACATGCAAGAAATAAGTTAAAATGTAGATGTTATTATTATGGTTGTAAAGAGAATATATATATACCTTGTAAAAACGAGAACAAAAGTAACACGTCAAGTCTTCTACATCTAAGCCTTTCTGCACTTTTCAACGACAATAGTTTGAACAATGTTTATTACATTCGACCAGTTATTAAATAATCTACTTGACTTGATTAGTGGGGACATGACAGAAGATTTCATCAACACAATGCCAGTGGGGTTTCTTTTTTCGCTTTATTCAACATTTAGCTGCTATTTCACAGAGAAACGTCGTTTGTAGCATTGTATGTGTGTGCATATATTAGTGTTCCATTCCTCTAGAAATTATCAACAAAAAATAACCGTGTATCATGTAGTCGTAAACTTACCTATATGTCAGCTACACTTTGGCGTATTTACTTTAACTATTTGACCATTTAGTAATTACTACAATTACTTTATACCCAAACGGAATTTTTTGGCGTTGCACGCTCCAGCATGATACAATAGACATGACTAGCATTTTTATCACTGTTAATATTATTTCTTTTGTTCATCTGTATACATAATACGTACTAGGTACTTATCGTTGCCAGATAAGCCGGATAATTTTTTCTCTTTTTAGTGTATATCCCCTAACAATAGTATAATTTTATTTTGCACAATGCCATCTTTCAGCTCAAATCCTCCTGCTCAAATAGCACTAACAACACCAAAAGTTGTTGGAGTATAAAAAAACTCACAAGAAAGACGAGATAGCAAAAAAAAGAATGACAAAAAAATGCTTGCCATTAAGAATGAGGAGAAGGGTGCTAAGAGCTGCCATTAAAAGAACATAATCTCCAGAAAATAGCATCTTCCCTCCAGTATAAATCCCATTAAGATGTCTTTCTTTGAAAAGACTTTTTCCTCTACTAAACTGAATATGATGATAAGAAAAATAAGGATGTTAGTCGAATAGACCGACGGAAAATATATACATATTAAGATACATAAATAGTAGTAGTAGTAGTAGTAGTAGTAGTAGTAGTAATAGTAGTAGTAGTTCTCTTACATTAAACTGCACGCTTGGTTAAATTGCTCCTATACATTTCCCTACCCACATTGTCATGTGTATATTGCCTTATTATGCCGGAGATATGAGCAGTGAAAAAAATATAAAAGTAAATTGCACTTTAATGATTTATTTATCTTCATCTTTTCTTCTCTCTGTGTGTTTTTCTTGTCTGTGTTTCTCGTTGTCTGTGTGCGTTTTTGTCTTTGTAGGAGCGTCTGTTTGTGCTCCATACAAACTACATTCTTCTTGGGTTTGGGGTTGCTTTTTCTACTGCTGTTTATTCTGCAGTCATTTCCCTTTCTCTTTTATTTAGTGAGAAAATAACCATGCACTTTTACTACTTTCTCTCTTTAAGTTAGAAAATCGCCCATTTTCCCCTTCTACAAATATACAACCTCCGCCGTGAAAAGTGTGTGTGTGTGTGTGCTCGCCTGTAAGACTAAATGTGTTTGTTTTTCACAGAAAGACGTTTGTTGCCAAAACGTGGTTGTGTGATATGCTACATGGTATAACATGGGATCTCTGGTGCTGTTACGCCATTTCCGATGAAACTGAATGAATTTTATTGACGCTGATATGTTTTACGCTTTTATGCCCGTCCAAAATGGATATATCGTTAAAGGAGGTGTATTTACGTCTGGACATAAAAATTGTTGTGTGCAATCACTGTGTGTGTTCGGTATTGTTTCTCTCTCCCTCTCTCTTTCGTATATTTATATTCGTATAAAACACCTCCCATATAACTGGCCCGCTCCCTCTCACCGTTTTTATGGTTAAACGCCTCTCTCACCCAAACACACTTTATGTTCTTCAGGAATATTATTACACCGGTGTATAAACTACTGTAGTCTCACACTTTCTTCAACAATTTTTATTTCGGATATTTCGCCTGGGTGAATGAATGTGCGCGTAGGCAATCTGTGTTTACAAGGTTCTACACGGTTCTTGTTGTACTTTGGCGTAGTATTCGCCCATGAAACAGTAAACTTTTATAAATTTAAGCCGCGCATCAGTATTTTTTTCTCTCGCCTTGCCTCGACCTGCCTGCTAGCCTTTTTATACTGTCTTGTACTTTTTTTTACAGAGATTACTCTCAACTGTTAAGACCTATTTTATCTCGGGCTCTTAAACTCTTTTTGTACCTTGGTTTTATAGGGAAACCATTTACACCAGAAATTGTTTCATGTTTTTTGTTGGTGCTCCACTCTACTGCTGCTGTAGTGGTAGTAGTTTGTGCTGTAAGTTGGAGTATTAGCCGTAGGTAAAAGTTTTTGTGTCCGACCGTATAAAAAATACATAGACCTTCACTTTATTACGCTATTACGGCACACACACGGACACACAACGTTGTGGGCATACTCTACAGATTCTTTCAACTTTTATCCTAATTCCATCAGTCTTACTACGACTACCGTTTCTACACGGTTCGGTTCATTTCCTTTATGCAGCAGCAAAAAACGGCAGAATGGTTTTGGAACTACTTCTCCTTTTTTCTCGTACCTTCCATTTCCTTCGTTTTGTAGGAATATAATTACGACGTCCATTATATTTCTGTATCCAAAATAGGCTCACCATATACGCAGCGTTTTACGAGTATTTTTATAACCATCAAAAGAGAAAAAAATTATTATCGTACCTTTATGCCGAGGGTGAAAGGAAATTACAGCAAATTCTCCATTTAGTGGTTTTTTCTTCTTTCCGCCCTTTTTGTCCTGCACATGGACATGGAGTGTATATAGGGAGGTATAAAGGAATCTGCTTCTATTTACTCTACTTTCTCTCTGTTTTTGTGGGTGAACAAAAAGAAAGAGAGAGAGATGGGCAGGCATAGGAGGTACATTTTACCATCGCCCTTGTAATACGTTATTATCTTTTCTGTCTTAATACCCAATCTTGTGCGGACACGGTGTAGAGAATCCCACTTGGTTTTTCCTCTTTTTCCCTGTAATAAAAAATACATCCGCCACCCCACCGCACACACAAGTATAGAATATAAAAGCGCTTTCATCTTTGTCTTCTTGGGTGCGTGTGTATAGAATTATTATCATCTCATCGTATTGTTTGTGTAGATGAGGTGGTGGTATAGAGAACACAATAAGGATAGTCCAGGCATACCTCCACCACCTACACAGCAGTCATTATGAAGCACCATGGAATCTGCTTCCTTCCAAGTCACGATTTTACGGTAATGGATATAATATTAGGAAGCAGACTAGCCAAAAAATAATATCTACAGGGGCGAATCATGCCAGACATGCGGCTGTTGATGATAAGGATGATGATGATGACTACCAAGTAAGGTAAATTGTGAAGGTATCTCTCTCTCTCTCTCTAACCACGATGATGCGGACGGATTGTGTTGCATGTGAAAGAGCACTATTTGGAAGCAACTTTTTCTTTCCTTTTTTAGGGTTTCTTAATAATAATGAGGCTGATGGAAAAAGGGGAAGAAGACGAGGAGAATAACTGATATCCAAGAAGAAACATAATGCGTCTTTTACACAGAAAATTGAGCTTGCATGCGTGCGAGCACGGCTGGAATATCGTTTTTGACTACTGTGTGAGGGAAAGGCAGTCTGGTAAAAGCGGAAGGGAAGAGGATCTTACTTGATTTTTGATTACCCATTTCTATTCCATCCTCATCGTGCAAAACATCAGCAATATAAATAGAGAGAGAGAGAGAGGGAGGGATAGCGAGAGAGAAAGATTCTTGGAGGAAAGTTAAAGACGTGGAGGGAAGAAACGTATTATGTCATTACACTTATTACTCTCTTTTCTCCCGACCGGAGAGGGATATTTATATATACTCGGCTATAGGGAAGGTGCTGAACAGATAGGTCTACTATTCACTTTATCATCGGGGTAGGACTATCATTTGGTATAAATGTATATCAGTAGAAAGCAATCTCTTTTACTCCGTAAACACGTCGTGTCTATATCTTTTAAACTTGACTTGTCCAAAGTGCCGAATAAGAGTATTAAATTCCCACTGTGGACGGTTGGCTGCTGCCACGACATGTTCCGTGTTTATTCCCCGCCAAGAAAAAACCTAACTCATTTTACTTTCAGCTGTTTTCCCTTTTTCTACCCGGGTTCCGTTCCGTCTTCCTCTCGTTTACTGCTGCTGCTGGTGCTGCCATGCTTCTTCTCCTCTTGGAGCCCTCCCAACCTGTATCATCATTAATTATATAACACATTATACACAAAAAGCAGTGAAAAGAAAATAAGTTTGTAGTAAAGAGGAAAGGAGATAGCCCCTTTCTCGAGTTGAGAAGATTTACAGAGATAGAGAAGGGGAAAAGAAAAGGAAAATGGTGTGATGAGAGCAAAAATATGGAAAGTAAAAAAAAACTTTTCTCTTTCCTTCCAGTCCAGTAAAAGGGAAAAGCAGCCGTGTAAGCAGTATCTAATGGTGCAAGTACGGACGGGAAACATGAAGGTTGAAAAGTCAAACCAAATCTCCTCTATAATTTGGCACGACGTTCTGCCTACGTTGGCGTCTAAGTTTACGTACATTTTTTAGGATGAATTCTGTATTAGAGGTCATTTACATATTACGTTACAACACTGAAAATAAAACGAGTTTACTTTCCTCCTGTATTATTAGAGACATGCATCTGCTTAACAAAATGGAAATTCACACACATAGACGCAAGCACGCTTACATCCTTACACGTGTACTTTCTATTCTTGTGGTTCCGGGGCGGTTTTTCCGTGGTTTCCTTTCTCCTCATACCTAGAAAAGGGAAGAGATTGATAACATGATGAGGCTTTAACTCAACATGCAAATTTTAATATATTTTCCCAAATAATATCTTGTATTATCTTTCCCTACTCAACTCCGTACACACATACCCACGCTCAACTTCCTTTTCTTCCGTCAGCGAGTCTAAGAAAAAAACTATTTAGGGGAAAAGTGTTTAAAGGAAGACAGTCTCCAAGATATCAAACATTTTTAAGGATGCAAGACACTACCAGTCCGAGTGGTGATGTTAGGAAGTAAGAAAAATTGTAAATGAGGTATCAAGCCAGCTAACTGGGAGGGATAGTATTACGATGAGGAAACTATTACACAGGACCTATTTTATTAATCCACTGATGAAGATGGTGATTACGACGATGATGATGATGTTGATGACGATACTCGGCGCTGTTACTGGTGATTCCCTGGCCTTATCTCTTCCACTATCATCTTGCTCTCACTTTCTCTCTCTCTCTCTCACTTCCTCTGCTCGTTGTACTATTACTTTTACTCCCTTTGAGCGCCTTCCTTTAGTCACATGATAACGAAACTTCATCATCATTATTTATTTCCTTCCCTTTTCTTGGGAACGAGTAATTTCCTGCCTGTATTATACTTTTGCCTGCGAGCTACCTTTTTTCTCTCCCTCTCTCTCTCTCTGTCGTTCGGCGTTTCCCAAGATATAATAAAAAGGAAGGAGTAGTATAAGAGAAAAAGAGCGAGAGTAGACTGTTAGCGGAGAAACTCGAAGTGCTTTTCCTCCTTTTGGCTGTCTCTCCCTGTGTGTAATGCCTCTTCCTCTTTTCTCCCTAGACATTACATTTTTTCATGCGGAAACAAATTATTATTATTATGCAGTTTCCCTTCAGGTGAATAGCTTTAATATCCAGTCAGAAAAAATATACATGGGGGAGTACCCCAAAGAAAAGACAAGATGAGAGAGAAAAAACAGACCAAAACAGTAGCATTAACATATAAACCATAGATTTGGCTGCGGCAACATTAATTTCCCATATTTCAAAAGAAAAAATGTATGCGTTGGCATGCTCTATCTCCCATCGTTTCTCTCCCTGATAATGTTTGCTATTATTATAACTACTTTTATTATAAGTACTATACCCTTTTCCCTCTCCCTCTTTCCACCGCGGTTAGAGATTTTCTCGGGGTTTTCATTTACCCAGCCAGCATGTGATGTGAATGTAATGTGCCTGGGAGCATTTTACGTTGGTCATAAAAAACTTTTTAGTGCCGGGCTGAAGGTACTTCAAGAAGAGCCTTTATATAATAAAATAGTGCCTGTGCACAAACCAGCCAAGAATCTCTTTCCTGGCAGAAGGGACTATTAAGAAAAAGTAAATTGTGTAGATTTCGGGGTTTCCAGAAGCGCTTTTATAATGGGTACACGTCCTTAGCGAAAATAAAAAGGACGGGGGGAGAGATATAGAGAAGGCGCTTGCCACACAGACACACAACGTCGTTTTTAGGGAAAGTGATAAAACTGGCCGTTGTAAAGGATTGAACCGCACATTATGTAATAAACGTAGATACATATTCTCCTGGTATAATATGTAATTTGATGAGCACGTTGATGATGCCCTGTTGAGAGAGTATATACGTATCTATACGACGTGTAATAGGCACAGTGGGTTAAATGTGTATGGCAAGATGGAGTGGAAAGATAGTTGAGAGTGAGGAAGAGGAAATAAGATGCTACATTTTTACGGTTAAATGAAAGCAAAGAAAGTAATGACAGAATAAAAAGCTGTGTACGACTCCGTCTACGGCTTTGCTAAAAGCTGAGAAAGTTAGTGGCAGTAAATAACGGGAGCCGATGCTGTCTCTTTTCCCGTTATCCCAGGGAACTGCCTGTTATAGTTCTGCTGTTGTATAATTCTCTCAAAGGAAGAGCCCATTTGGCTTATCACTAGTGAGCTTAATGCGCTGTGAATGTTGCTTCTGGCAACTTTTTTCCGTCTGTCTTTTGCTCTCTCTCTCCCTCTCCCTCTCACCAATTTACCACCGCCGCTAATGCTACTACTTCTCGGTTGTTCGTGAGAAAAGGAGCCGTACTAGTGGTGAGTGAAGTGAAGGGAAGCCAACAAAATGACGGAAAAGATTTTATGTACCTCTTATTCCTGTCGTGAGTAAGCCCACCAAAAGGGCTTTGCCCAGTTGCAATACTGTAGCAAAAGTGTGTATAAAATCAGGTTTATATGTTCTACCTATTTGGTGCATGGATTTTCAAGATTAGAGTAACAAGGAGGAAAAATATCGTTTAGTGAGTAATATGGTGTAGCTTTAAAATGGATTTAATGACTTCTTGTTCTTATGGTTCATGTTTTAATGACTTTTTGGTTGGATGCTGCCACTTTTGATGGTGGCGTAAAACGAAAGAAAAAAAAAGAGAGAGCGCGCCGCAATTCGTTGACAATCCTTTGGCAGTAAATCCGTAATAAAAATGTTTCCCAGTTTTAAACTTTCTCATCGCCCCGAAAGGATATTAACTTTACCCAGCGGACGATATGATGGCGCCTTTCTGGGACCTTTAGAAAAAAGTCATTATTCTCAATAACCCCAAAAATTTTCTCGTGATTAGACATTAACTGAGGCGGACTTTAACAGCATTTCGTTTAACCGTCAATTTTAATATAGGGGGAAACCGTACCGTAAATTGACTTAACTATGCCATTAGTTTTTTTTCTGCTTCTTTTTTGGTTGTTTCCCGTGTGTACACAGAGGACACGTACAGGCATTCCATGTAACTACTACCGTTTTCCTTGTGCAAATTGCCGATCCCCCGTAATACCAAGAAGATCAGCATATTACTATTATGCTCCGCGTGTTTAGTTAAGCTTCTCCCAGGACTACGTGCTTTTTACGCGTCGGACCATTCAGAAACGTTTTCATTAATGTTTGGAATGCACTTTGGGGTGTATATTATGCTGAATCACTGTTTGTCATTGTAACTCGGTAGCCAACCCCAAGTATCCACGTCTGATGATATGAGGGGTCCACCCTTCGGCCCAGAGGGCCG
>JAHZNE010007506.1:0-23955 GCA_027744055.1 Callyntrura sp. NNG-2020 | reverse complement strand
CGTTAATATAGATAGATGTACATTTTCCATGTAAGCGTGTAAAGTCAGCTGCCACTGACTTTACAGGTTTACAGGCATTATTTTTTTACTATCGTTTCCCTGATTCTCAGTCATTGGCAAAAGCCAAAAACGCACACATGGCGGAAATGAAAGTTACTAGTTTCCGGCTCCAAACATTTATTGATTGATCTATTATTATTATTATTATAATCGTATAAAATGATTTTATTTTTTTCTGAAATTTGGAGCTCAGTACTTACTGTCTTATAAACGCTTGAGTTGTAATTTTCAGTGTTTTATTGTTTTTGAACTCTCCTTCATTCTTCATTTTGTGCTCACTGAAAAGAAGACGATGAAGAGCAGCACTGCTCCTTCTTCGTTGAGGCTTTAAATTCTCCTCGTCAATAGTAGTCTACTACTACTATACGCTACTATTTGTAATTTGTAACGAAGGTAGCATAAGTAGTGCATGCGTATATTTGATGATAAGATGTTTGCGTATAATATGTATCTCCGTCCTACGCCAACTAGTTTATCAAGTAACGTAAACTTTGTCTCCGTCAGTGGCAATATTGTGCCTGCTTGTCTGTCCGTTCTCTTGACATGATCAAAAATCTTTTCCCTTCCACCAATATTTGCGCCTCTGTGCCGTTCAAATGGTGATTCTATCGCAAGGAAAAGATGAACTTGAGCCGTTCAATCCCACCTTAACTTACCTTGAAATTCATTTCTTTAAATGCCATTTGTCGAAGGCTGTAGATATAATGCTTGGAAAACATTTTACTGCACGTAAACATACGCAATTATTGTTATATCGTGGCAAGCGAGCAGCAGCAGAGTATTACCTTAAGTCGAAGGGCTCAACTTCCTTATACATACGCTGTCGTACGACTTGAATTAAATTCGAAGAAAAAAATAAAATCTTTAAGGGATTGAGTATCAAGTGAAACTCGTTGCGCGTTTGAAGGAAGTATTCTCGTAACATTTTTATATTTCATCGGTTAGCCAGTGTAAATATGATGTGATGTGCAACCGACTGAATGTCTCAAATACTGAGGAACTTCATGTACTCAGCCTAATACTCAAGGAGAGAGGGCTCAGTACTCTCCTTCGTATTATACGAACTAGTAGAAAGAAGTATCAGTTTATTATAAGGAAACTTCCTTGTGTATACATTCATGTCTTTATTATTCGAGGTGCATTACAGATTACAGTGTATGAAGCCATATAGTTTCGCCACTCACCACACACTATATAATGAGCATCATCATCTTTTCCATGTAAAAAGTCACTGAGAAGTTGCGTTCAACTGAGAGAGAGCAAGCACATTCCACATATTAAGTAACAAAAAAAAACAACGAAATATTTTTCAAGAGTATGGAACCCAAGAACCGAGCTCGGGCAAGTGTGTGTGTGGTGTGGGGAGGGAGTCTCGAGAATAAAGCCACGACCAAGACCATTTTCTCTGAAAAGCGAATATAGGGCCATCATCATCTCTCTCTGTGACCAAGGTTGGTATCTAGTATATCTATCTACTATCTACAATTTGTATTTAACATTTAAGAAAAAAAAACTACTCAACCAAAATTACTGCCGACCGTCACCATAATTTTCGTTGGGTTGTACAACATGGCAAAGGCAAGTTACTGCCAAAACGAAAACAAGGATTTATTTTTTTTGTTACGCTGAAAGCAAACATATTTTCATGTAGGGTGTAAAGAGTATCTTATCCAATATAATATTTCTTCCATATGCCGTAAAAACGTTGCCATTTTTACATGATGTAAACCAATAACGGTCACGAAAATTCCCCATTATGCATATGTCTAGTTACTGTCTCCGGTACGCATCCAAGTATACCAGTCAGGGGACATTATAGTTAACATGTATAGTTAACGTGTATAGTTTTGACATTTATCGGGCACTTTTGCAACTCAGGGACAAAACTTTCCCTGAAACAGCCAGGGAACAACGAAAATGCTTCGACAGAATCATATCAAATTGTTGCTGTATTGATGATGACTTGACTTGACATGATAAGCTGCAATAAAGATGCAAGTGTGGCGCCTCTAAATAAATCTAACTTTCAACGTTCTTGCATATAACAGCACTGTGACAGTCGCAATACCGTAAATATGTACTGTTTATAAGGTATTATGGCGAGCAGAGTGGATCTTTTTTTTTAGCGAAAATGCATACCTAAGCATAAATACCCACTACTCACACCTTCAAAGTCCCAGTGTAGCATTATATACGAACACGGTTCTTCCCCTTTTTCATTCATTGGCGATCTAGCATAATTTAGACAACAGACCCTTGTGTACAGCGTATCGCTGGAAACAACGGCTTATGATTTTCAAAAATCTCAGAATTATCGTCCGTTTTTCTCCGTCATAATACCCCATCCCCTCGGTAATATACAGACATACCAAGATATCTATTATTACATATTACGTCGTCGTCGGAAGCCCATACAAATACGCACATTGTAATTCCCATTCCCTATTGTTTGATCCTCCATCTGATTTTAGTTGCACCAGCAGCGCCGCAGGAATCATGTTTTGTTCCTTTGGGATGCATGAGCAGATGCCTAAACTTCGGGCATCCCATTATATCATACCCGCACTTTGGGGTCTCTTGTGACTTTGTAGAGTGGAGTGGTGTGTAACTGACGAAATGAACCTAAAATATTTCATGCATCCTACTTCATACGTAGGAAACACGATGCGGTGTGTTCTACACTTTGTGAGTGTGCTGCTTACGGCTGCACTGTTGCTTTACAGCTCAAGCTTGACTGTCATTTCGTGGCGCTGCCTGCCATTACAAGCGCATCAAGCTGGTGGTTTTTATTTGTGTGAAGCCGTGTGGAGTAAAAGTAAATGCAGACCGTGCAATGTTACCAGCGCGAAAATGTATAGAGAGAGATGAAGATAATAATGATCTTACTTTTAACTACCTTCTGATAACTTGCAGAAGAGTATTCAGTATTTTATGAACCGTGTGCACTTCATTCCGTCCGGTATGGCATACAGTGGGGCACTTAAAAGTGGAGAGGCTGATCGTGATTGTTGTTGGTTTGTAAATCGAACAAGATGTATGTATACAAATGTCAGAGGAAAACAGTAAAAGCTAGTGGGTGACGACTCCAAATAAAACAAAGTGTTATTATTACCTTGCCTTATATTCTCGCGTATTATCATGCCACGCTACCCTCATTATTATGCCTCTGCATGAAAATTCAAAACTCCTCATGATGACGACGATGATGATCATGATGATGATGGCTGGTTGGTGTTATTTAAACTCTTTTCTCACTCTTGCCTAGTCGAGCATACTTTTATCACGACTCGGCTCTTGTAGTACACAACATTACAATGTACGTTCAACCGACACACAACCAAGAGTAAAAATCTTTGAAAAACATACCACGTATATATAACTAACTTGCATGCTATTATTTTGTGTATATTGCAATTGATGAGAGAGAGAGAAGAGAGAGGAAGGATCGCAACTATCGCGAGAGAGAGGGAAGTGAACATATAAAGCACACGACAAACGTACAGATTTGAACAAGAGAACAAGCAAGGGGCACAAACAGAAAATAACACTGCCAGACAATGCACTGATGGTCATCATCTCATCATTGATCATTATATGTGGCAGCGGCATGTGTACGGCTCCCTGTATGTTTGGCTGTGTGTGTTTGTGTATAGGAGAGTGTGTAGTAAATGCTTGGTTTGGTGGTTCATTGTCATCAGGAAAATATATAATGTAGTTGTGTAGCAGTATTGCACATAAACAGCGATGTTGATTATATATACCATGAAGCGGAGCTGGTTTCACAACAGCAGATTTTCGTACCGAATACTATTTTGTAAACTTATCAAATCGTGTATATCCATCTACCACCACACCACCACCGAGTGCACACCGCCGTTTCATGAAGAAAAAAAAACTTATTTTCGTTTACATGAAAGGTATCCTATCCTATGCTCAACTCCATGTAAGTGGTATGGTTGTTGTATGTGATGATGGTGGAATTCAATGTGGGAATACAATGCGACGTGAAGGTGTTGCGAAACTTCCGTTACTCTACTCTCAAGGTATTCAGTTCGTATTGGTTTAAAAGTATGTAGTGGTGGTGGTGGTGTGCGAGTACGACCGGTGGTGCATACATTTCTGTATTTTTTTTTGTTTTAATCTGCCTGAAAACTTTATTAGCACACTGATGTCCCAAAACGAAGATAAAAATTAATTTCAAGGTCTCACATTTCCTTTTAAACAAACAGTTTTGTAATTCTTCCTTCGCAATTATCATGCTGCTGCTGCTTACGAAACCTTTGGAGCAATTGCTAATTACGACAGTCCTTCGAAAATAAATGGCGAATTGGGAATTACTAAAACATATCTTTGCGATCACTCATGTATCAAAATATCTGTCAAAATATTATAAGTAAATATCACCTGCATTTGTACATAAACTCCGCTGTTAACTAGGTATGCAAGAGACATTCAGACTGACAGACATACAATTCAACCTGTTATCACGCTGATGATACTCACCCACACAAACGCTTAACGTAACATTGAAGTTTTGTGAGATAGATATCCCATCATCATCATCATCATCTAGTAGACAACGAAACTGAAATAAGTACATGATACACGTTCAATACTGACAAGGGGTTGGGGAGACGAGAGACGACTCGAGAATGAGATTCTATATCCAACCAAACCATACAGCATGAATGTTTTCTACACGAAACCGACTGTTTACATTTTAGTAGTAGTAGCAGCAATAAAGATCTAAACCTAAAGAATACTTTTTTCTTCTTCTTTTTTTTTATTGTGATACATACACACTCACACATACACACACACACATAACAAACAAGAATATTTATTCCCGTATAAGAGCAGAAAATGAAGGAGAACGAAACAATTTTTCTAAAGATATTTTACTCTTTTCGTGCTATAAGGAAACGCAACCCTGTATACAAAATACTCAGGCCCATGCAAATTCAATGGAGTAGACAGCTCTCTCTCACCTACACGAACGAATTAAGTAGTTGGACATTGCAGCCGTTTTATAGTAGTAGCTCAAGCTCAATACACAATCGGCATGTTTCTGTCCTATTTCTGAACTAGTTAGGTTTTGAATGGTTTCAATCGATTTTCCCCTCCAAACCTTTACTTCTCTCTACTACTGTTAACAAATCAGACAAAAAGAAGCCACCAACAAAGTTAGACATCGATTACTCCGCGGAACGAACGAACGATGATGATGATGATAGAATTTGAAAACCATATGTCTCGTATTTTCCTTTCTCTAAAAAGAAATGTGCTAGATTCGCTGCTCGCTGTATCTAGCAGCAGCAGCGGTGCGCTGCGCTTTGTTCTCCCGTTTAGAAGCATACCGGCTAAATTTGACATTGATATGAAAGTCGTGAAATGCGTACGTATTCATTTAGTATTGATGAACGGCTGTGGCTGTATAAATTATTGTTTACTTCGTGTCCCCTTAAACTACGGCGAATCTCGAGCAGCCAACTACACAGACGGAAGCTCTCTAACTCACACACAGCCCAACCATTTTCTTCTTTTTACCTGAGTATTTCTGAGACACTTGGGCACTTTGAGAAAATCAATGTACCCTCTTGATTCCTGGTTTCTTTACCCCATTATCCCCTCATATTATTCCTCGGCTTCTTTCTTACAAACTTACCAAGTTTTATACTTACAAACTCTCCACAGTCAGTAAAACATATATCTTTTCAAAAAATCTTTATCTTCACCACCACCACTGTCGGCGTACATATATTCAAGTGGAGTCTCCCCCGAAGTACATTGAATGCCCTTCTTATATATTATTATCCCTTTTTTCTACAGAGATTGTGTGCTCTTCTTGTGCATTTTTACAAAAAGATAGAAGAGAATTTTTGAGGTATGTAACTTTTCTTTTTAAAGCTTTTAGTCTCTATCATGCTCATACTCTCCACAAATAAACGTACTCCTGCTTGCCTGCTGATGATATGCAAGTGTGCGTGTGCAAATGTAGAAAACCCGTACTCTGCCACAGAACACAAAACAGAGCAACGATATTCAAATCTTGATCATTCGCGTCAACAACAACATCGCCTCGTCGGTCTCTGTCCATCCATACGCTTTTTCTCCCCCATACAAACCGTACACGCCGCCGTTGCTGCTGCCTAATATTTTAAAGACATTACGTTACCAATATTTTGCTTCCCACACGGCATTCCGTTCACATATTCGAAATTCGAATCCACGGTGGTGCTTCTACTCTTTGCTCTATTAATGCCTTCTCGTATTGTTATTCCCTATCTGTCTGCGTGCTTTGTCTCTCTTAAATATACTCGTACCAGTATTGTGTTGTTGTTAGCCTCTAGCAAAACTACTAACTTGGCTATAATGCTCTGCAAGTTGCAAGTTCGAATGTTTACGAGCAACTGTGAAACATACTTACAATAGAACAGCGGCCACAAGAGGCAAAAAAAATATTAGCAACTAGATGGCCGGTCTCCCTGACGGCCGCATCCGCAGAATTCAATCACGGCAGTAATCATAATCAGGGTTTTAAGACCTTCATGATTGCGTAACCATGCATAAACCATTTTGAAAGTGCATGTTTAACGTCATAAATGCATGGTCCGCCGTTTATTGTGCTTAAAATGGAAGTTACGTAGTTTTTCTTGCCTTATTTTCAATATCTGTCTCCTAACATCGTTTAACCCCTAGGTATATAGTTTTTCTACTTAATTTCCGTCACAATTAATATTTCGTCATTACCCTGTTGGGTTATCATTGGGTCACATCCCCTCCATACCCCCTAGATAGGCAGTAACATTTAAAAACGAGCCAAGTGGAAGGAAACATTGAAACAGTATACGCATAATATACCCTCTTAAGAGCATTCATGGCTCCTGCTATTCTTCTCTCTCTTTCGTTCACATCATCATCATCATCAATTCTTCTACCATGGCCACAGTACAGTAGACAAAATCGAAAAGGACTAACAGAGTGAGAGAGAGAGAGAGAGCATCGCCTTCATCATCGCTACTACCACCAACCACCATTCATCAGAGCACTGCTGCTACACATTTTGTTGCACACACACACACAGACACACACACAAACACTCATACACACATACACACACAAACACACATACACAGAAACACCGACACACACACACACACAACAAAGTATGTTCAATGCAAGTTGTATGTAAGTGAGCCGTAAGGAAAAAGCTGAGTGAGAATGCCGTGCTGTAAAGTAAACTGAAAGGGGGAAATAATATATTATAATGTAGTAGTAATAACAACAAGCAGAGCAGAGCAGCAACAGCAAAAGAAGGAACTCTTGCTTGCTACTGCTTGCTGGCAAAAGCAAACTAGGCAAAGTAACCAATGCAATAATAATACTGGCAAGAGAAAAGAACAAGCGCAGCAAAACATTAGTACTTTACCATAATTATCATAAGAGAGTTTTTTTTGATGTACTGTAAAAAAGAATACATATTTTTTACCACAGCTACTACTACTACTATTACTACCACCACCACCACCACGACCGCTACTACGACGGCGATTACTACTACATCATCCACTGCTGATTGTGATTAGTGGAACAGTTGAATAATAATATTCAGCATAATGGAGGAGCAGTGAGTGAGTGCTGTTTAATAAAAGGTGTAAAATCTACAGACGGGAAGATAAGGAGCTGAAGAGAAGTGAAAAATTGAAGAAACAGGAGGCAGACGAAAAGAAAAAATATTGTCCACACGGTTTCGTAGCAGACACAACATTAGTAAAAAAAGTGTTTGTTGGAGGGATTGATTATCTGGGAAAAATGCGTTCGCCTTTAAAGTCCCAGTAAAAAGCTGCTGGTGTTTTAGTTGTGGAGGAGTTGTATTGCAATTTGTAGTATGCAATGGTGATATCAGAAATAATGTAATGTGAGGGAGTGCAACAGTTAAATTGTGTATTTTTCTGGTAGTTTGGCGGTGTGGTGTGTGTTTGTATGCAGGGGTACGTGAGTGTTTTAATTGCCACGCACCTGGGGACAAGAAGTGAGGTGGCTAGACGGAGGGTAGAGGAAAGTTAAGGGGAAGCCAACAACAACGGCGCGCCGTTGATTGGTTGTTGGTCATTGGTCGACGGCTGGTAGCTAGATAGGTAGTGAGCGGGCACGGGGTCAGGGAAGAGGGGTGGGGAGGGGGCAGTTGGTCCATGAGAAGACCATTTCCTCGGATTTTACGATCGAGGAGGGGAATTTTGTTGGGAAGGTGAAGTTTTAAAAATCCGGAAAAATTGTCGCCCCAAAGAGTTTAAGCGAACCCGACCCAGCTACCATGTATGCCAAGGGGAAAAGTTCAACTGTCCCCTCGGACGCACAGGCGCGAGAAAAGTGAGTCTTTGCGTACTTTCTATTTGTTGTTAATATGTCATGTGTATGATACTAGCTTTTGTTTCCTTTCGAATGTTATGCTATTTGACATTTTCGTTGTGTCACGCACCGTAAACCCATATGCATGCAAATGCGGCGTCATATAGATTTGCATTTCCTGGAAACCGAAACTAATTTAAAAGCATTTCATCATTAATTTGTTTGTTTCGTAGACTCGCCTTGTACGTCTATGAGTATTTACTTCACGTAGGAGCGCAGAAGGCCGCCCAGACATTCCTTTCAGAGGTAAGCTTAGATCTGTCCTTCTTCTTTATTGACAGAGTTATGAAACTGGCAATGTGTATACATTTGATTTGTTCTCTGCCAGAAGTTCATTAATTAACTAATCTCGAGGTTAATTGCCATTTATACTTTAATGATTTTGATAATTGCCGTTTTGTTATACAGATAAGATGGGAGAAAAATATTACGTTAGGGGAACCGCCGGGGTTTCTACATTCATGGTGGTGGTAAGTGGATGACATACGTTTATTGTTTATTATGAAATGTCGGTTTTATTGCTCATTAAGTGAAATGAGATATTCTATAAAGAGATAATGTAGTGACAATCAAATTTGCTTGGGTCAGACGCCACATCTAAATTTTAATGTTGAAACGATGTGCATACATTATATACACAAACAATAACATGACCTGACATGCAATTTTTCACGCTTTAATATAATTTGCAGTGTGTTTTGGGACCTGTATTGTGCTGCACCAGAACGTCGAGATACTTGTGAACATTCTAGTGAAGCTAAAGCGTTTCATGATTACGTAAGTTAAAGAAACTAGTGTTTGTAACATAAGTGGAATTCTAGTGTAATACAATACTGTAATTTTACCTACTTGAATTTTTAGGGTTTTGTAAATTCAGGGTATGGCGTAAATGGCATTGCACACGTAAGTTGCTCTCTGTTACAAGTAACGATATTTATCGTAAGTAGTGCGTCCGTGAATTCACTTTTTATATTGGTCATTTTTTAAGCAGAATTCCGGCCCTGCGCCAAGCCCGATGGGTCAAATGCCCCCTAGTGATGGCATGCCTGGTGGACCGATGGGTCCCGGGTTTTTCCCTGTAAGTCTTTTGACTTGATTGTTATGTGCGATATCATATAAGCTATAAAATACTAAATATAGTTAATTTGTTATAAGAATTCAACAATGCGACCATCGCCACCGAATCATCCATCGTCTCAGCCATCCCCACATTCCCAACCACCTCCTCCTCAGATGTTATCAAATCAAGTAAAATATTAACTTTCGCTTAACAGCTGACGGAAGAAAAATAAATTGTTTCATTAATAAATTAATATTTAATAATAATTTTTGCAGCCTTTTATGGGTCCCAGATATCCCCCAGGTGGACCAAGACCTGGCGTAAGATTACCTCAAATGGGTAGCGACTTCAACGGAGTAAGTTTAACTTGTGCCATTGTTTATCGTTTTATGCATTGCTGCTTTCTCAACTTTCACATTTGAACGTGTTTGCGATTACAGCCTCCTGGACAACCGATGATGCCGGGACCAATGGATCCTAACAGACAAGGCAAGTGTTTTCTAAAGCTGACCAATTTGTCCAACTACTTAATAATATAGTCACTTATTTCTTCCATCTCAACTACCTGTATTGAAATTCATTGGTTCTTGGGAAACTCGGTAAAATCAAGAAATAAACATTCTGTCAGGGTCAATCTGCCAGATACACGGAGCAATGCCTTCTCACACGTACACTTGCCAATTACACACTTACTATATACACAGTCAACAAGACATGGCAAAATTCTATAAATTCAATACATTATAATTCGTTTCACATATTTAGTATAATTATAGGAAAGACTAAAATTTTAAAATAGCCTTTATTATTAATCTGTCTTAGAAATTTGATCTTTTTTCTTTCTAATTATTATGTAACATTGAACTATGAATGCTGCTGTTTGATGAACGATTCTTAGGGGAAGGCGGGGACTTTGTGGCATGGCAAGGTATGAATTATACTTCAAAGGTTCTGTTTGTTTGCTTGCTTTTTGTGTCTGTTGCACGTTGATGGGATTTATATAGAGAAAAGATTTTGATATATACTGTACTTGATAAAACATTATCTACTAGCTACATATTGTATGTGTATATTTATATATATATAATAGTACATTATTACAACGCTTTTGAATCTCAGAAGTTACTTTTTTATCTTGCCCCATTGTGTCTCCGTCTGCAAAATGTTTTTGTGTTGGTGAGCTTCAAGAAGTTTTTTGTGCCGTGACATCTTAAATTAATGGAATTTTATGGATAATTCAATGCTCCTGGTAGGTCCTGGAGGCATGGCTCCGATGGGACCACGCATGACACCTCCTCGCCCTGGAATGGGCCCCTTAGGTCCATCGTACGGTCCCGGTCCTGGTATGAGAGGCCCTCCACCTGGTCCACCGGGAGGTCCTGGTATGCCACCTATGTCAATGGCTGGACCTGGAAGACCCCAGTGGCCGCCAAATACATCAGCGGTAAGAATGATAATATACTGTGACTGTCTAATTTTAGGATAGTGTGTTTTGCATGGTATAATGTGTGTAATGGTTTACTATCAACATTTTATTTTTACGTAGCCCATGAATTATAATTCCTCTTCCCCTGGTAACTATGGAGGTCCACCGGGCTCAGCAGGCCCACCCGGTCCTGGAACACCGATAATGCCGAGTCCTCAAGGTTAGGAGCTCGTATTGAGAAAAAATACTAATATTCATTGTGCGCGTGCTGACAAATTCTCGTTTAACACAGATTCGTCTAGTTCAGGTGGTGAAAACATGTACGGAATGATGAAACCCGTTCCTGGTGGATCTCTTTCAGGAGTAAGTATTAGGATTTAAATGAAGCTACGCTATTTGTAGTTTGTTTGTATGATTTGTCCTGCTAATCCGTGACCTACTGGATGTCTGTAGGAATTTCCTATGTCCGGTGGACCCGAGGGTGGACCCATGGCTCCATTAGGACCAGGAATGACACCTGTAATGAACGGTGACGGTATGGACATGAAGAACTCACCAGCAAACGGGCCGGGAACACCTCGTGACGATGGAGGCTCATCGATAAACGAGTACAATCTTGGTGGCTTTGGAGGACCTCCTGAAAATGTAATGATGCCCTAAGTCGTTAGCTAGCTAAGCGTAGAGTAGCTGTCAAAATTGTAGTTGATGTTGTGTTCCAAAAATGAAAATTGATGCCGCCCAACATATTGATCCCGCTCATTTCTTCTGTTGTGTATCACAGACTTGTGCATGAACTCTTTGTACAAGGAACAATAGCAGATATCTGTCTTTGAGAACCTTGAAAAACGATATTACCAGTTACGACTAAAATAACTTTTCCTTCACTAAACTACTCCAACAAACAACACTCGCCACCTTCAAAACAACAATGAGAGCAGAACCTAGTCTCCTCTGCTGCAGTTCTGCTCTGCTCCGTTTGTCTGCTGTGTTACAAATATGGACAGTAAACTCCAAATACATATAGTTTAATAGGCATATGTCACGTGACAAATAAAACAAGCTCATCATTGTTTTTTCTACTACTCGTCGTCGTTTTGATGAGCCCTGTGTTAATAACGTGTGCATGGTGTGTACTCAACGGCAACTTCACAAACCAAAATCATCAAACTCTACCTACCACTACCACCATCACCAAACAAATTAGCACAAAATGACTTTTCAACATTGTTGTTACTTTACTGGATTAGTAATAATTATAAGAAAAAAATGAGAAGGAACTATGATAGCTGCAGCACAACGAACAGAGACAGAGGACTAAGAAAGTGTTGTCGATACTATTACAGATACTACTACTACTACTATTTACAATGTATATTCATACATCGTAGGAAGTCGTCGCCACTATCAGTTTTTTTTGTCGTGTGTATCCATTTTCCACCAACAAAATCGTAGTCAACATCAATTTGTCAATTATTATTTTTGCGGTGTCGCCGTCTGTGGTTTGGTTGTATATTTCAAATGCATCAACACAAATAATATATAATACGTGTAATATATTTCAACTTTTTGGATATAATTAATGTACAGAATCTTATACAGTAGAGTAGACCTAAGAGAGGAATAATGTAAACATTAGTGATGCTAGTATAATATATTGTCACACAAGGAGCTAGTTCTATGGTAAGAAATACAATATTGTTGATAAGTGAAAAGGTGGACCGAGCCCTCATCTAGGAAGGATAAGATAGTTGTAATGATTGTAACACGTGCTGTTCCCACCTGAAAACAGACTCTAATGCTGATGTGTAAATTTAAAGGATATATATGATAAAGGTATATATACGAACACATATATTCTTTGACTTCGTCGGTGTCATCGGATCAGTTTGTATATTATAATATAATTATACATAAAAAATCACCTTGAACAAAACAGTATGAATTAATAATACTACACAGTACATACAATTAATATGGACATAAACTTTTTAGTGTAATAATAATAATAAGAATACTGATAATTGATACTAGTTAGACTAAGCATAATGTTAAAATATTGTTACTACATCACATCAACTTATCACCATTTATTATTATTATCATAATCTATTGTGTAGTGTATAGAATTTAATAAGAAACATAAACAGAAAATTATTACTGCTGCTACTAAATCAATATATTCGTCACTAAATTATATTATTACTATTATTACGACTATTACTACAACCAATTATCACACCGTTTCTTCGTCGACACATTCGTCATGAACTATCATTGTCATATTTTTCGTTCATAAAATTTCCGAACTGGTTGTAATGCTGCTGCTGGTTTTCTATCAAAAAAATGTCTTACGTCTCCCCAAAGAACGATAATGCTGTTCATTTATCCCCATTAATCGTTTATACTAAAACCGCAAGTATTGATTAGTAGGAAAAATAATTCTGGCTCATGATTAAGTTTGTCATACATTACAAGTCGTGCGGAAAAAAATTGTTTCTAATAATAATATTGATGACGGTACAGTGTGTCCGTCATGGAGAGATCTCCAAAGCGCATTATACTACATTGTGGAGCTTGATAAAAAAACCATTAATTTTACTGGTATATTAGCAAAAAAGAGATATGTTATGATGACAGTCTTTACCTTCGTATTTTAAATTAAAATACACGTACTCTTCATCGAATGGACAGCAGGAAATAAGGAATGGTATATTTTACCAATGAATGAATCATTCCGTCGTAGCTGTTATTAGTTTTTAATAATCTCAACGTGTGAATATGTATTTTTTTAAATGGTACACACTACCTCTTATCTCGAACTTTTTGTTTCCTGGGACGACTTTTAGTTTTAGATAAGAACCACTTCATTGTGAAATAATCAATGAATAATTAGTACTATTTACTATTGGACATCTTCTTGCTCTGGTGGGAACAGTATCTGACAACAAACAGTAATAATTAGATACATACACAGGTGGTGGACAAAAACGTGGCTAACTGGAAGCTCATCAGTTTCTCTCTTGTGCGTATGTGACTGTGTATTAGTGACAAAAAAAAATTAAGAACCGCTTACAATTTTTTAAAGACGACGCAACCGTATATAAGTTATATAGTTAAATAGGACTTTACTCTCTCATGTTAGCAACTAACTGTACGTGTAACTCTACTACACGCATCATATATATATATATCATATATATTTAACTCAACTGGGCACTTTCATTTCATCATACAACCACTGTTAAAAATGAATTAAGTTGCCCCACCGGATCATCAGCACATTTGCTTTCCCTCTAACGTGATTTGGTTATTGTATATCGTCTCACGTTCTAAATAACATCATCACCATCTCGTCTCTCATGCAATAAACCATGTAACCGGTACCTTTGACGTCAACAATCAGCACTCAGCAGTTCAAGAAACCTGCCAGTCAGCACCTTCTTACGACAAGGACACCCGGATCACTGACGACGCTTCGTGTAGCTTCTCTGCTGTGGACAATGGATGTCCTTTCTACACGCAGGTAGGTATCCAATGAAAGTTAATTTCGCCTAAATTTTTAAATAGACAGTAAGATATCCAATGATATAATAGATACAATAGATGCAAATGAAAACACTTTCCTCCCTTGCTTACCAGTTATAAAAAATTGTCCAGGGAGCTGTTTACAATGTACAGTATGAGAGTGTGTCTGATACCGAACAATATAATCTGTCATAAAAACAAAGATAACTGGTTAATTTAACTCACGTAGCAATCGGAGCATTACATTCTTATATTTTCATCCATAAGCTCGGATTAGTTATCGTAACCTGCTTGCATTTCCCTCGCTCCACCAGTTTTCCCGATTCAGGCCATTACAATGGTTTATGGATAGGAGTTTTATTTTCCTGTGTTTTCAAATTCGTTAAAATCTCTAAAATGGAAAGATGACCCACTAGCTCCCTTGAAAACACGGAGACTTAATATGATCAACAGACTTTATTGCTCGAAGCTACTAAACCTTTTCCATTAGAGAGCCATAGAATAACGTTGATTTTGCGGATAAAACTGTGCTTGTCACGAACGAGGACAATTTCATGTTGGGGGATTGAGCTCATTAGGTTATTGTTTTTTTAAAGATACAGGATAGGTTACAGAGAGCTATTATTTACTAAAAAAAGAATCGATATAGCAATTATATTAAGCATATCCAAGTGATGTCACATTACAAATTTGAAATTGTTACAAAAATACTGCACTCGTTCGTTCAAATTCTAGTAGAACTGTAATATGGAGCACGACTTTCCCCACCACCAATATTTTACTCCTGCGAAATTGTTGGTCTCTTAAAATAACTCGCTAAGACTCCAAGTAAGCTTAACTTAATTCAATATACTCTAGACGTTAATGTGAAGTGCACCCATGTAGAGAAAGTAGGGGGCAATTCTGAACTGTTAAAATGAAGGAGGAACAGGTGGGTAGATGGGATTACTCCAAACGGGAAACAAATGTTCCGCTTGAAGAGCTAATCGGATGAGTATTTTTTGTTGTAGACGATATAACATGCCATGATGTCATGTGGCGATTTAGACAATTTGAGATGGTCAACCAAGTTATGACATTTAATAACGCTTTCCTCCCTGCCATTTCCTATTTTCTGTAGAAATCCTCGTAGGTTCACATTTCTGCGTCTAAAATAATCTTTCTGAGTACTCGCGTTTTAAACCGTTTTTCTACACTTATGTTAAATGTACCAAGAAACGAGGCAAGCTAATATGTATCTAAATGGCGAAACGCTTGATTTATTTTTCGCATTCCTCGGTTCTGCCACGGGGTCACCGTTGGGTTATGAACACAGGGCTCGAGTTGCCCCAGAGTTTGCTCCTGTAGTTTAGGAAGGGTATAATGAGGCCTACACACGCGTGGCTTTAACCCTTAACTTGCCGTTTGTAACCGTAGATGATATCTAGTATCTAGATGTCGTAGAGCTGACTCCGAATTAAACTATCTAGTATCAATCTGTACACAAAATTGGAGGTGATAGGAATAAACGTTGACCGCTCTGTTACCAGCCTTCCTGAATGTCGTTAGGTACACCAGTAAATGGATTCCCGATTTAGTAGTTTAATCTAGAAGCAATTCCAGGCGACATAATTCAAGTATTTTTTTTCAACTTGTATCTTATTTTAAATCACTTCGGAGAAAACTGTAAACTTCTCCTTCGATGGAGATGATAAAGTTTATTGAATCCCGAGTTGTATTTTGAGTAGTTTTATCTTTTAGTGCTTGCTACACGTTTTATTGTTTCTATGTATTGTCATTTTATAACCTCTCTGCTCTTAAGAATTGCTTGGTATGTTGGGTAGACGAATTCAAATTAATTGAGTCAACTTGTGGACTAATATATATGTATCTCCAAGAAATAGGTAATGAGAAAACTATGATCAGCTTACCTCATGAAATAGGTACGTTAAAAAGTTGAATGATGGTTTAGAGTTGTTCTGTCTACGGCAATTAATCAAGTCACATAAAGGATCCATAAAGAGGAACACAAAGAAGTTTGGTTGGGTTGGTCCAACTACTTTCCTTCTTGGAAATGAAACTTGTCATGTCGTGGGCGGATCTCCAACATGAAAGAGCAGGTGAAAGTAGTACAATTACTGGATCGCACGTAGGACCCCAGAAAATTTCACAGAAATGTTCAAAGCCGTCGTGCACCAGTAGTGGAACAGGAAGTCTATATCACTTAGAGTAGAGTACATATACAGAAAGGAAAAAACTTGTAATAACATGATGTGATACTAATAATAATATGGCAGGCATTTTGGCTTTTAAAAAACGTTCGCCCAATAAATCTGAACTCATCTTCTCAATTATTCTTAAATATCTCGTTCCCCGTGTCACATGTACAGCATTCTGCAGTAGCAATATACCTATTTGTGTAACCAACAAATGACGGAGCAGAGTAGGTTTTATTAGCAGTACAAGTACAAATATCATTATTATTTCGTCGTTAAAATGTTATCACGCCAAGTTATACTACTACAGACTTATTGTTAGCGTTGTAGTCGTTGTACATTTCATTGCCAAAAATCCTCTCCTCAAACCTGTCTTCCTTTCAACTCCTATCCAACCTGTAAAAATATTTCTCTGCTTTACAACTCCACGTCGTCCTATGAGAGAGATATATGTTTGTGATGCGGGATTCAAAACTTCCAAACAAGATACCTTTTCCGAGATAAATTGAAATGGCGTCTTTTCATATTTATGAAAAGACGAAAGGCAGCTCCTATTATAATACGACGTAATTCTAGCTCCTAGAGAGAGAGTTAGGTTAGGTACATACTCGAATTAATTGATTTTGTATACCCAGTCGCCTGTCGAATGCTTCTGGCAATAAGACAAGCTCTCTAAAAGTAGGGAAGTTGTTTTCAAAACATCCCTTACATTTTGATGTTCTCATTTGCCCTACTTTAATGTCACATAATGTTCCTTTTTTATTACAGGTATGTAAAAGCACAGCAGGGGGTTTACCGTTTGGAGAAAACAATTTATGAATCTTACCCTGCCCTGAACTGAACGAAATCGCACAAGGGAAAAGGTAATAAAAACGGGAAATGTCAGCGGGCTATTGAAAGACAAAATGAGAGACTAAAATTAACAATAACATCCCCGTTCGCAGCAGTATGTGATATACTTGGGCCTTTTGAATGGAATACTGTGTGTTGCTCCCGTCAACTCTCCTCCTGCTGCTCATCGAATGTCGCAACAAGACAAAAAAGTAGACCACAGAGGAAATTGGATAGATTTTAAAAATTTAATTCCTTTACATATCTCCGAAATGCTCTCGTATTCAACATTTTTCACATAATCCCCCACTTGGAAATGTGATAGCAGCTCAGCCGAGTCTCCTTCAGATCTCTGTGTGCTGCAAGCCTATGTAGTTGCGTAAATGTCTCTACAACTTTCTATGTGTAAAAATATATTGCCTTCAACATGCTAAAACGACCCCTGGAAGTTTTTCATGCGACAATGAAAATCGCCAAGTGTGAGAGTGAATTTTACAACGTGACTGTTTTTAAACAACTAGCACCATACGCCATTATTTTACAAAAAAAATTGATTGAGGATAATAATATGTCAAGAGTCTTGGAAGGAAAGGAACTAAGTACATATGCCTTAATTTTTGTCATTTGGGGCAACATGATACATGAAGATATTGAAGCATCCTAACTACACATCAACGATCTGGGCAAATCGCGCCTCCAGAAATACGTGTTTTATCACCATCAGGAAATGCCTCCGACGTGTTGCCATTGATGATGACGTTGATGAGATATTATGTGTCTTGAAGCTCCAATTTCGCGAGAGTACTATAACTGTAACTGTAACTAACTTATTATTTTACAATGCTAGGTAACCATCAAATTGGTTAAACTGCTTATGTTAATACAGCAATTAGTAAAAATATTTTGTAAGTATTACAAGTACTGGTACTATTAATATTATTTTATATTACGACCTACCAACAATGTAAATACAACTTATAGTACGTAACTCTGTGTATTAGGAAACGAATAGTTATCTCTATATAACATGTGTAACAGCAATATAATTTACTGGTATTTTGAAAGGGAGCGTTTCTTATGCAGTTGCCAGTATAAACTTCATTGATATTGTGAGAGAGGAGGCTACAAGCACGTACTATAAATATTTTAAGCTCCTTTCTATTCATAAGTTATATTGTACATATTACGTCTACATGCAATAGGAATTTGACTATTTACTTCATCTACTGTTACACACTTCGTAACGTTACAACGTAAGTATTAATAATAAAAAAATAAATAAAGATACGTGAATGATATATGAACATCACCTTCCCATGTCATTTGTTGGCATCCTTTTCGATTTTTAAAATTACGAGCACACACCGACTTTTTAAAACGTACACATCGTCTAAACCTATATTTTCCCAGCTTTATTTTCATCTCAGCCCATTTCCAATTCCAACTGCAATCACTTTTCACCGTTTTCATCTGTCTATAAATACAGCGCCTTGACACTTTACGACTACCATGACTTCCGTCACCTGTAATTTTTCTGGCGGCAGGGAAAGGTTTCTACTTATCGGGATGATGATGCTTTACATTGTGTGTGATTGCAAGTTGTAGGACCGGAGTTTTAAAAAATTAACTAGTCTATGAAAAGCTATACCGACCACGAAGGATGATGTCATCTGCATACACACATATCCAAATATAAGCGTCCAAAGCATTAACATACGAAATATATGCATGTTATAACTTCCAACTCCTTAGTTAAAAGTAAAGCCTACCTGTATGTACAAAGTGGCAGAAAGACAAAGCATTATTGTTATTTTTAGTTGTTCCAACATGTGGTAGGTGCTACAGTGATGCTATTTCTCTCCTGGTTGACCGATGGTTTGTACCAACTGGGATTCTTCACTATCTTCATCTTCAAAGCATTTTTCTCAAAGCACGGTAGTCATATACTTAACCCATATTCCTTTTTCTCGTGGATTCATTAATTACTCGTAATGCTACCTGAGGTCATGTAATGACATAAGGCCCATTTATGAACTGCGTGTATGCTCGCCGCCTACACAGGCTCAAAATCTATAATGTGGTACGTCAACCCACACATAATATGTGTGGAAGTTCCAGCCCGGAAAGTAAATATGATGAGAAAGACGACGCTAAAGAGAGCAGCTCTCTGCCTTTTTCTTCCCTTTTCTACACGAATGAAAGAAATCTACCTACGCTGTGCTACTCGACGATCTCTCAGCAGAATCCTTTTTATTCGTGCATCACTGCACTCCTCAACAAAATTGTAACTCATCATGGACGACATGGACATATTCTATGATGTGTGTGGTAGGTACATATATGCTTTCTAGTTTTTTTTGTCCAAATGATGTAAGTAAGTATTAGATGGGGGGAAAATTGGACGAACGACATACTTAATGACAACGACAACATATCAACGACACGACACGACCACTGTCTTATTTGCTAAGCATTTCGTCAGACAAGCAACCAGAAACAAAAAGATCTTCCACGGGCTTCATTGAACCTAAACCGTTTTTAGGGAAGAAGAGAGAAAAAAAATGTAAAAAACGTGTCACTTCTCCTCTTTCACAGACTCTTTCTCTCTCAATCTTCAATCTCTTCCCCATCACGCTCCTTGTTGTTCTGAAAGCTTTGCTCTTGTACGAACTCCACTTCCCCCTCCTCCCATTCTGTAGAGAGAGATGCTGCTGGGTTCTCCAAAAAGCTGATGAAAATCTTTAAGATGATGAGTAAAGTGGAAAAGGAACAAGCAAAAACCCGCGCGTCGCAATCTGAAGAGAGGCACAGAGAGATCATTAAAGAAGGGCTGAGTGTGCTAAGTAAACAAATAGCAACTATATATGATGATGATGATGATGGTATTATGCTTCGGCGACAAGTACTGGGTGGGTAGATTTATGTACATAGGTACAGTCGTAATATTTTTGGAGGGTCGTCCTTCCCTGTTGCTATCTACGATAAACTTCAGCAAACTTATGTACTCCGGCGAATCCAGTGATCAGGTAGTCGTAGGGCACACAATTTTTAACTTATATTTCCCCAGACCGATCATGATGATGATGATGATGAGAGGAAGCGAAAAGGAGTAGATCCATTTTTCTGTGTGGGGTATTTGCTTGTACTTGATGGGCTTTTTCATGTCACTTGTAAACTCATCGATCCCCTTGTCGAACCTCATAAATAATCCGAAGAAATGTTATCAACTTTCCATTTAAAGATGATGGGGTAGTTCACACAGACAGAGAGAGAGAGAGAGATGTCCATATAATGTCGTCTACTAGTCAACAGGACAAATTATGGGAATGTATGTATTAACGTATGCTTTATTTCCAGAATTGTGTAAGGGCTTAGGGCTTAAGGTCGCAATAAATGGATACCTAATAAGTGATAGGATTCCATCCATCTAATTTCCTGCCTTCAAATACTTCGGATTCTCAGACTTTTAACTGGCATGTGGGCGTTGGTACACTAATTGGAAGGCATTCGCTTCCGATATCTCCCATTTAAAAATTATCGAGAATAAAAGTATAAATGTCTAGAGAGTTCGGGGCTTTTCTTTTTCGTGACAAAACGAATCCGGTGAAGCGTGTTACAAGAAAAATGATGTATGACTGTATGACGAGCAGTTCTTGTATGTAGGGTGTAAAAAAGATAAAGAGAGATGAAAGGGGAAAAATGAACAGTTGGCATCTGATTTGGTGGGTCTAGGTGGTTTCCCCGTGTGTATCATATTCCCCCACGGGCAGTTTCCCGTTTCCCGTGAGTAGGAGCCACTTTTCTAGTTACACGCTTCACGCGTTACGCTGCTTTCTCCAACGTGAGGTGTTTATGGTAATGTTGTTGTTCCTACTTATACTCACTGCACTTCAGTACTTAAGGGTACTTACAAAGTACCATGGTAAGGGTTTAATGAAATTGCTCTTTCATTCTGTTATACACGTATATATAGCATCATCATCCTACCTACATCATTTCATGGGTTTTTATATACAAAACTGTAATTATGCTCAGAAGTAAGTTGGCGTATATTGCTGTTCTAATATTGTTTATGATTCATGATACATAAATATTTAACAATTTTGCATATTAACAACGTTAAATTCTCATACTCATAAAAAAATTAAAAATATACGATGAAAATGTGTTCAAATAATTTAATACTGTAGTATTTGCTTCAAGCACTAATAACTACAGATTCGGAGAAAGGCGTTATGTCGGGAAAAACTGGTCAACAGAGAAATCGCTATCAGGAGGAAACTGGCCAACAAAAGCGAGCGTTATCACGGAGAACTTGGCTAAATGTGTCACATATAGTCTGGAAATAGCCAATACAGGAACAAGTTTCATAGAATTTTTTTTCACGCGATTGGTGTAATGTGAAAAGCGACCCGCAGGAGAAAAGGGGGAAACGAGGAACCTACCGGTAACGATGGTGTTATCATTACAAGCACAATTTGTTTAGTCTGTTTAGAAGAGCACCCATTTTGTAAAGTTTTGTGGGGAATGAGCTGCCTTGTTATGAAACTTTGTAACACCGATATGTCCTTACCTAGATATCTAGATGTGTATTGTCAAATAAAAGGAGGATTTCCTTGTTCTCTATAAGAAATGTTAAGCTGCTTGTAATGACAACTGAAAACGACAAAGATATAGAAAGCAATAATATTCTATTTTCATCCTTGCAGATTCAGCAGTTGCTTCCATTGACGCAGCCACTGCGCTAGCGAGACTCGTATTGCTACCCCCATGGTAGATGTCGTAGCGTAGAAGTCATAGTCAATCACATGTGACGTATGCAATAAATTTACACAGATTAAAATGAATAATTAAGAAATTGCATGTTTACTTGCAAGTCTAGAATACAAATGTCAGAATGCAAGGTTTTGGAACAGGGGGACAAGGAGGGAGGAGGGTTCCTTCTAATGTAAAATAGCCCAAACTTAGGAATATCTGTCCCCCAAATCCCCCAGTTCCGACAGCGATGTCAGAATGAAATGGAAAGGCTTTCTTCAACGATACTATATGAGTTACTGTTGTTTACTTTAATGTAAGTACTACATTTGTTTGATTTGGTAGAGAAATTTCCATTTTCCAACTAGTAATGCTGGAGATCAGTAAAACAACACATTCATTTTAATAATTTATGTTAATTTGGCATTGAAAATCTGCATAAATAAAGCCACTGTCACGTTCGTCCGCCGTCGGTACAAATATCGATACCTATGGCCCATGGTAAATATCTCGTTCAAGTTCGAAGATAAACCCTTAAGGTTTATCTTCGAACTTGAACGAGGGCACAGGGATCACTTTTTTATGATGTTCAAATGGGCTGAAGTTGGGATGCTGGTACTTCATATACCATGTGTTTTGCCAGTTTGACATGGGTTAGTTAATCCGTATCACCCACCATAGATTAAATATTGTTTTCTACAATCGACTCGTACTTCGTACTGACAGAAATTTCAATATGAACTAACTAACCGTAACATCGTTCAAACGCTAGTGAAAGAAACCATGTATTTGCCATTTTACTTTGACACTCCGACAGAGACAAGATTTTCACCATTCGAGTAAATAACATATCGAATACCCCTTTCAACGTACACTATTACGGGAAGTGCCCCTTCACCTTCTCCACGGCGCTTACTACGGTTTACTTCATGTTATTACAACACTGCTGTTGAGACACGATAAGTCCTGATCCTGATGACGGTAATGATGGATCAGCAAGAATCAGAAATGTTATCATTTATTCAACCAGGAAAACTTCACCCAACCCAAAAAATGTTACTAATACAAAAAACAGGTGGATAGAGCAAATAAAATCAATCTGCCATGTCAATGATCATGCTTATAATCCTTTGAAATACAATCTGCACTAATATAACAACAAAATATATTTAAGTTTTAACTTCCCATTTGTCATAAATCGTATTTTCGTAAAATTAAGGAACGCAATGTGAGCATCACGTAAGCGTTAATAAAATAAACACTCATCATAATTAAATTCCTAAACCCTTCAAGAATTTTAAGACGTAGTCTTAAATTGCTATTGTTATTTTTGCCAACTGTACTTATTAAATAAAGTGCTACATGTGCAAAATTAATTGATTTTTATTGACGTCTAAAGAATGTCTGGCCATGTTCGAAAAATTGTCCAGCTTTTGTGATTTTTTATCGCCAGATTGCCTATCAGTGGGAATATTGTCGTCAAAATACCCGTCCTAAGATAGCCTGCCGGTCCTCAGATTTCAGATTTTCTGTCTCCCTATGAATTAATATGGAGTATACCTATGGAACTACGCTGAGTTGTGCAAAATAACGTATTCTCGCCAGTTATAGCATATGTCTTATTATTAAGATACACTGTGAAACAGTGTATGTTTCTGGAATCGTTGTGAGTGTCTGTTAACCCCGTCCGGCCG
>JAHZNE010007505.1:0-17196 GCA_027744055.1 Callyntrura sp. NNG-2020 | reverse complement strand
GAGCCAACCCATAACCAAGTTGTAATATTAAGTGACTACAAGCTTCTCATTCAATTTGTCACCGAGACGCACTTACAGGTACCTTTCCTTGATAAGTAAGAAAATGTAAACATTCAAAACACCACTGCCCAAGTTGTGATTGAAGAAATGTGTCCGTTGAGGATAAGCAAGCTTAATATATGTTATTTTTACGGATGCCTGTAAGAAATGCCCATATGTGGAGTTGGCTAGTAACGACACTATGACCTCAGGGGCAATCTGGCGAAAGGTAGCAATAACAGGCAGTTGTGGAGATCGAAATACGGTGGTAGATGAGTATATTTAAAAATTGCGTTTTGGCTATATATATAATCAAGCCATACTCTCATAGAATTTTTCTATCGTGTCGTCTATTTATATGGGCGTGGAAAAGTTTTTTGTAGAAGAGCTGTCCCCAGCCCATCTAACAAGTTACACTATTTGTCTATGGTTAGGCTTCAGTTACTTCAGGCCAGTTTTTGGGGTAATGCTGTGCACGGGATGATGATGGTGATGAGGAAGACCATGCACTGCTGTTGCCTTACTCCCAAGCAGATACTTGAGAATACTTGTTTGCCTCAACAAAACTAAGCTAAGTTAAACAGAAAAAACATGTACGTAGTATTTGCCCATGTTTACACTTGACAATTACAAATTTCCTCAAAGGCTAAAGGTGGACGCATTTTCTGGTGTTGACAAGTTTCAGGAAAGCTAAGAAATTCTCAAGGCTTTTCTTTTCCTTTTCTCCTTTTCTCTTCGTGGAGAAAAAGGGAAAAGTTTTCTGAAATCTTCTTTCACTGGTTTAGCGTAAGTTACATGTAAGTAAGTACCTATATAAAATTCCACACTATTACAAACAACAACGATGTATCTTCATACGCTTTCTTTACAATGATGTCATCTGGTTGGTCACCGACAATGCTCTGTCTAGCTAATGGGAACCCTGCAGTATTTTCCTGAACTTCAAAGAAAAGGAAGAAAGCAACTGTTTTAGAAAACAAAAGGGAAGCAAAGAAAGCGGCGAGAAAAGTACTTTCACCCATTCAATCAAGAAACTGCTAACCCCAAAAATATCTCCGTAAAGCCAATATTTGTTGTTTTGATGTCACCATATTCTGCGAGTACATTCCTATTAATACGTGACATTACCAGTGCCGTCATCTTATTGGAGGTCCACGACATTTTCCATTTTGTGAGGTATACACACATTATTTGTAGAGATATTTTATTTTTTATAAATAAAAGCTCGTACAAAGACATATTTGTACTTCTGACTCCTGATTTTAACAACGATCAGGATGATTCCAATTTCTTTTGATAAAACGCAAACGTATTTGCTCTTCTCTTTAAAGTTGATACTTTTATGCAGTTTGTCGTTTAGGGAGAATAGAGAAATGTGTGCAACTCAATTGTATAGTACACACACCCCAGTTACTTTTTCTATTTTCGGCAGAAGTGCCTCAATTTAGTTAGCAATCCCAGTCACAAATATATGGCAAAGTTGAACACAGATACAGAGACGCATATTGTACTATTTATAAGGGAAAATGTGATAAAAGTGGGAAATGCATCTCGATATAATTAATTTGCAGTAGGCTACATACAGACGAGTTTCTTTTAAAAATTTGAATGCATCGTCAACAAGCACTTCGGTGCCGTCACTGACTATTTATCCAGAGATGGGCATGGCTGCAAGACCAATTTACCAATTTCACTTTGTGAGACAACGCCAACTTGTGTGCTTCAGTCAACCTGTTTTTTATACAGATATACAGTTTCCCAACGGTAATGTAACATTGGTGAGCATATGTATTGGGAAACCATATTGGCAGACAGATTTTACTCTTTCATTCGACGATCTTCAACCTCCTGCAACGCAAACACACTCAAGGAAACTCTAATGTCACTCAACAACCCAGTGAAGCAGAATAAGCTTGAGACTTCGTTTCCTTTTTGGACTCATTGAAACTCAGCCAGACACATAATGCTACACGTACACTTTATTTCTGCCGAGAGGTACCTCTTCTTCGTCTTGTAGCTTCCATCCCATGTCCAATAAATATCCAACCGTTCCCACTTACGCCATTATTAGCAAAATAGCAATGAAAGTATTTATAACATGGTTGGTTTACTTTGCTTCTTGATTTCCCGTCGACAATACTTCCAAGAAAAAACATCAAAGTAAGTATGGTATTAGTATGTAGTTTTCAATTCAGCACACCCTTTCTTAATTACATCCACGTAATATATACGTATCCGTTATAGAAAACAGAGAGACATTCAAAGTAAAATGGCACATGTAGGGAGGGAGAGAGAGAGAAACTTTAAGAAGAAAAAGGCGATTAAGAACTGAAAAGACTCGTCATTAAATGGTAAATTAATTTTCTTAAATCCTTTCCCATTTGTTTGACGATTGAAGTGAAGTAGTCTCGAAAATCGTCTCTTGAGAATGTTCGGTTTCATTGTTCCTCGAAAGAATTTTACAAGTGACAAACAAAAAGCGACTGCGTTATGAATGGCTCTAGCTGGAAGAAAATTCTAATTAATACACAAACATATTATGCATTCAATTTATAGACGTTTTCTTAATACCCAGCAGTCCGTTTTGGTAGTGCGGAGTAAAATAAGTGTGATAGTAGTTTAAGAAGGAGTTATATATAACTTTCTTTCTATTGCACACACAACACCACTACCACAAACAAAAATGTCCTTACCCGTAAATTTATACTCCCCATGCTCTCCGTAGTTAATGCAAAGCAAATGTACCGTGATATGAAAAGGGGTTGAAAACTTCTTGAAAACTTGTTTAGTCGCTATTTGATCTTTCAAGTAAGCGTACACTTATATCATAATAAATGTATCTGTCGTTCCAGTATAATTTTCTTAATGTGCATATGCATAATAGATAACGTGAGTGTGACACCATTACCGCCACTAGCCTAAACACACGGCGGTTGCAAACTTATACCGAATTCCAATATTGATAGTGGGAGATAAAAACAGCACTTTTAGTTTTCTTCATCGTTATCACACCCATTAGCCACTTGAACTTACAAACAAGCCTTTAGTCATTGATTTTAAAAGTGGTCTATTAAACATTTTTAAAGGCGAGGCATCAACTTACCATCCTGTCCCCCCTTTTCTGGGAAAAGCTGTAATAATATCCTTGCAGTAAGCATACTTTCTTAGTTTGGGCGACATGAAAAATAAAAAAGACTCTTCACAACTGCAGCATGTTGGGTTCAAGTTTTCTAGTGTGTGAAAAAATACAAGAGAGGAAAAACGAAAAGCTGCTTAATGATCACATCGCAGTCGTTCCTCTTTTTCTTCTATTCTCTCCTTTTTTATTTACAGATCTATTTCCTACCCTAGTATTGGTACCCCATGTAATATGTATACACCATTCTACTACCCACTGCCACCTCCACCACCAGACATCTACTGCTAACTATTATACTTTCTTTTAGTAAACTCTTCGAAATAACTTGAAAACAGCCAGTGGGTGGGTGGGTGTTTGGACGAATGGTTTCTTCGTAGTTTCTTGTCTCCTTGCAATTTCTACAGCAGCTCTTCTTTGGGGATTTCTTACTTTTTCTGTAGACGACACATTTTCCTTCTTTATTTAGTGAAAGCCTCCATCCTGATCCACTACGTACTATTCTATCTAGCACGCGAAGAAGTAGAACTAAAAAAAGTAAGAAAGGACTGAAAAGAGTGCAAACATAAAAGTGGCGCAGTTATAGAAAATGACATCAGACATGAAACTACAAATTGGCCAACACACTACAACTTTTCCCTATGTAATATTTTCCCTGGGGGTATTTATATAGCAAGTTTATTCTTTATTTTCTCTCTCTATATAAAGTGGTGAACCAGGCGTTGTAAAACATCACCAGCTCTTTAAGCGCACTCTTTTGTGCTGAGGATCGGTTACCAGAATGTACACGTTTTTTTAGTAAGTAAAATCGCTCTGGAGCAGAGGAGAGTGGCACAACATTTAGAGTGGTGAACTATTTAAAAGAAACAACACTTACATGCTATTTCTTTTACCAGCATAACTTTGTTTCTATTCAAACACTTCATTTACCGCGTATTATTTTATTGTGGCACATTTCCTGCTAAATGAAATGTTGTTTTCCAAAAAAGTGCTGTATAAGCATTGTTGTACATATTTCATTCAAAAATTTATAATGTTTGAAGTATAGAACATGAGATGCACACAGGAAGGAAAATAATGATGATGATGCACCTTGCACTCGGACGAATTTATCTATTTACGTATTTGTGCACGTCTATAGTGGCTTTTTCTTTATGTACACTACATCTGGGGAAAACTAGCTTTTTCTTCTATTCACGTCATTCCGTCAGATTTTCTAATCCAAACTCACTCTTCCGCTTTCAGGATTTTCACATATGGGTCTATGATGACGACCACGATAAGAAGGAGGGAAAGGAGAACCTATGGAGCTAGAAGTAACCTGACGAAAAAGCGATAAAAATCGGCAACAACACGACAGACTGGTCGTTTCTTTCTTTTCCTTGGTCATAAAGAGAATAAAAAAGGAAGGCGAGGCGATTCCCTAAATTTCGCACTGAGCCATAGCTTCCTTTTCCTTTACCCCTTCATCTCCCGTTTTTTCTTCAGACTCTCTGTGTTGCTTCACTGTTGAACCAAATTGAGAGATTGCCAAATGCGCTTAGTTACTGCGTAATACACATACCTATATATAGAGTACATTTATACGGACCATGTGTACGTAACAGCACCAACAGTCGTCTTGATTTTTTGGTGCTGACTTAATTTTGTTTCAACTGCAGAAATTTATTCGAGAACTATCGGATCGGAATACGTATTCCTCACACAGAGGCAACCATAAAAATATAAAAAGGAATATTCTATGCCGTCTCCAAGCCGTTAGCCAAGTAAGTGATAAATATCATTCATTCAAGTGTAAATATCCACAGCGTCCACTCCTATTCATTCGTGTATCTGACTCTGACTAAAAAGGCATCATCTTAATAATAAATTCTAATCCGTTTACAGTGTATTCCAAATATTGTATTTATTTTCTGCAACAGTAATATAAGCTGTTCTACCACACGTTGTAAGTTCACAAGCAGGACATATAATGATAGTATTTGTATAAAAAGGATTTTTACAGGCACATGTCACATGGCACCTTAAGGTAAAACGGTCACAGTGATCTCTGGAGTAGCAACAGTAATCACTATACCGTTGTCGATTGTATATATAACTTGCAAGCAATTTCCATCCGAACTATTGGTTCAATGCATTCAGTGGTCTATTCCACTTGTGACTTTTTCTAAAGGATGTATATTGCGTATATAGGTAATGGATGTCTTTTTTAGTCACGAAAAGCATCTAACAATTTCTACTCGCCAAAGCAGTCATGCCAAAAATATCACCAATTCACAAAGTCCATGTCCTCCATGAAGACCCCATTTTCCGCAATCTGTGTCTCTCATTTCTTCCCTTCACGTACACGTTGGTACCAGTTTCCTTTTACATGGTGTCTGAAGAATAGCAGCTGCATGTGTGTCTAACACCAGCGAACATTGCTATTATCCAACACCAAAAAACGGCGGAAAGTCAACGATTTCGAATTGGCGTTTTTTTTTCTCATTCTCTCCCTAGCCATTCGAATCAACTTCCTACATAATTTGAACACGGTGTTTCTATTAATACCACAAGAATGTGTGGATAGACCCCGCCTTTGCGACGATAATTCATTCTGGGGAGTAACCTGCAGAAATGTAATATTATTGCGGGGGACGTGTTTAGAGAATCCAAAGGGGCATAGGTTCATATTACCTTATTGGTAAAAAACTTCTATTAGTTTTGACAGACTGCTTAGTATGAATATTTATTGAACTTTATGGTGTACTGAGTACTGGAGCCATTGGAATTGAAAAGTTTACACTCCATAGCTATCAGAAATTTATTAATTAAGCATCCCTTTGATATTTTTTATACTTTTTGTTGGCACAGCCAATCAATGCGTACGCGTACAAGAGTGACAGCAAAATGTTATCCCTCTTGTACGTAACTAGCAATGCAAACTTTGAAATATAACAAGGCAACAGTCTAACGTCTAACATCAAAGGATTGTATAAAACATTCTGATTCAAGCAAATGCACACAAGCAAAGCTGACATTGAAAGTTGCATTCTAAAAGGAAAGTCACATATTTTACAAAGTTTACTTCAATATGAAGCAGCTTTTGTATTTGTAAACATGGAACCGAAGATCGCAAACGGTTTTATAGCGAAATGGTAACCCGAGTCAGAGAATTGACGTAGGAGCAACTTCAATAGGATACGTTTACTATACAGACGACAAGTTGTTAAATTACCCTACTTCCGAATAAAAAGATAGTAACGACTTTCAGCTTGACCTTTTCCTTTGATAAAATGAATTGTTAAACAACAATGTTACAGAATGATCAGCGACGAACACTGTCTCCAGTCTACATCTATTCTTGGGTTACCCTTTAGATCCAAATCAAAACATGTTGCCTGTGTGCGTTTGCATTTTAATGTAGATAAATATATACGCGTGGGTGGATTTGGTTTAGTTCAATGGTTTTCGTATAGGAATGTTATCTTCATCTTATATGGGCATATGTATTTTTATCTCAAACCTACTTACACTCAAACCTTGCTTTATGAGGTATTGATAGATCACAACAGTAGATATGTTTGCAACATGTCTGTCTGTAGCATCGACCATCCTTCCGTCCATTTGGTGCTATACTATTATACTGAGTAATCGGAATTTTATTCATGAAAAATGCAAGCGCGCCATTCTGTTACATTGAATACATGTTGGCGATACCTGTTTGCAATCACAACACACTAACTCAAACTAAAAATAAAATAAATCTTAGTAATGTGACAAGTTTTCAAGGCTCTCGCAGTTAATGAGATACTTAAGCATGCTTCATTGCCAAACTATTCACCCCGTAATTGATGTTCCTCAATACCGCTGTTAGCTCAGGCTCATAAAGTTCTTAAAAATATTGGCTAACTATGCAACTTTCCCCGCTCCAACTGTAGGCTCCCCGTCGCCTTCAGAGACGATTGCAGTACTCAGCATCGTCACTATCGCTTTATTTCAATCACAGATAGTTATGTATCCAGCCATGTTTCCGACTACAAATGAACATTCATTTCAATATACTCTATAAAGGAGCGGAACACAATCAAACTCAACCACAAAAGACAGAGAAAAAGCCAAAGAGGTCGAATCCAGTCGTAATAATATCTACTAAAAAGCTTTTACTCACTAGGATTGATCTCGCTTTCCAAAAGGAAAGTACAATAAAAATATCGTAAAAAATGCAGAATGTCTATAAACTACCAGAGAAAGACACAGCGTTGGCGGTGTCATCATCAGTGAAAGGAAGTGCAACAGCCAACAAACGTCCTGAGCAGTAAAAAACAACAAGCTCCAACAACAGCTTTGCACTAGATTAACTTGTCATACAAATTTGCGCTCCTGCTGCTCTTCCCCTACTGCACAATCACTACTATTACCATTATCAGAGAGACAACTACGACTACACGGTTCGTAAATACAGGCTAGCCTTGTCTGCCTGCTGTTTTCTCCTCTAAATAACAAGGTACAAAAAGAGATAATGTCCCATCTTTATGTGAATTTGAGCCCATTGTGACTATCTATATCATGAAGTGACGCTTCTGAAGCTGACACAAAGTGGCTCCAGGAGGGGCTGAACGTATTGCACAAGGAAAAATATCTTGTAAAAGTTGCACGGGAATCTGTATGTCGCGGCTGTAAAATACAGGAGAAAGCTATATTAAAAAATCGTTTTCCAACTAGCATTGTGCAATGCACACATAACTTTTGTACAAATAACAACAATGTGAGCTAGAGATAGCACCACCAAAGCTGCAAGACATCCAAAGATACTACACGATATGTATTTTAGTTGAAGGAATAATAGTAATAATAATAATAATAATAATAATAATAATAACATAATACTGATGTACTTGGTGCACCTACCTTGCCAAGAAAAAAATCGGTTGACGTCACAACCACTACTACCGGTCGGTTGTTCAGTAAAGCGGCGAGACAGGATGTACCATAATTTAGTAAAAATAGATAGATCATGTTATGGTGTTTACGCAGTTGGTGTGGAAAGCACACACAAAAAAGAGCAGCAGTAGTAAACATGGAGTAAGTAACAGTCGGGAAATTAAAGAGGGATAAGCCCTCTCGACAAAATGATCATTATGTCTTGCACACAGTAAATATACTGTTTTTACGCTTTATTCTCTTTATTCCTGTTTCTACATACGTTTCAGGACCTCCTTCCTTTCACTCTATTTCTCTTCCTTTCTCCTTCTTCTCCCTTGTCTTGGAATAAACCCTAAGCAAACCCACATTTTTCCTGACCAGGATTCTATCTTTGGATACGTATCACCTTAAACGTAGTATATTTATGGTAGCAGGCACGCAGAAGGAAAGAGTCACTTTCCGGACCTCCGCAGTATACCCCGACGTAGACGTCGTTTACGCCTGTACAAATGTGTATAAACTGGATAATCTTCTTCATCTACATCCACCCACGTTTCAGCAAGCAGATGCTACAGATACATATATTTGCACGCATGATGATCATCCTTATGCCTACCTACCTCATTCTCTGTCATTCCAGCATGAATGCATGCATACTGATAGTACAGTGTGTGGCGCCATCGTAAGACAGGTCATAAATAAAGAGGACATATATCTGGATATAATCGTTTCGGCTTTGGTCTTTGTACAATAAAATGTACCAAATGCCGGGGAGGTGGAGAAGGAAGCATGACTACGAGAGGAAAAAATCAGGAAAAGTGTCTTTGCTCCAGTTGAAGTAAAGTAAACATCCCTGTGCTTGTATCATAGTGCATCTATTTGTGTAGTTTCTTGGGATCCTTTGATATGTACGCTGTGTTGTAAAGTACACATATAATTCGTGGAAAAGTTACGAGTTTATAACATGAAGCTCCGAATGTTGTTGTACATTATGTGTCTAAGCATATAATACTCTTTTTTACAGTAGTAGAGTTTGATATTTGTATGGGGAATAACAGTGGAACAACAGCGGTTGCAGAACAAGTAAATAAATAAAAAACATGCTCGTTATTGCTGCTTCATTTTCTTTATTTTCCCCACCCCATCCTACTTCCTTTTCCACTGTCGCATAGTATAGTAGTAAAACTTGGCTCTCACTACGCCCTGTCAAGCAAGTCTGCTTTTGGTGTTCTTTTTAGCCAACGGCCCTTACCCCAGGTTAGGCGGATACCAAACAAGCACAGAATATATGTGAGCATCTATGTGGTATTTTATGAATTTCAACTCGCAATTCTAATTTTTCAGTACTTTTTGACTTGTTTCTTATAAACGCTCGAATGTATACATACAGCACGCAAACATGTACAAAAGCCACAATGAAAACTGTTGGCATAAATAACGCTCGTAAATATTAGCAAACTTTTCAGATAATATGCAGTATGCAGATGAATAATAATAAAAATGATTTGTTGCGTGATTTTTACTACATAGCATTATGACGGATATTGGGGAAAATTTGTATAAAAATTTGCACTACAATCTTTGTGAATACAACTTGTAAAATGGTCTTTTATTCTTCTGCCTGAATGACGACATCCATTCTTCTCTTTTTCTTCTGGTGACAAAAATGTATTGTAAAACTGTATGACTGTAATTTATGTAGTCGTAATAATAAAACGCAAAAACCTTTGAATTTACAACCGATAAACTTTTATCATTATTTATTTTCCATACAAAGCTAGGAAAGTATAATTGAAATTGGGTGGAAAACTTTCTAACCAGTTTCTTTTGAATACAATTCTCTAATTAGAGGTTGAATTGTGCTTATGTGAGACACCCCATAACAGTTCAAGTTAACAGTTGTAAACGCCGTAGAGAAGGTGAACTTATTAAATCAAGATTGTAAGAGATATAAGTTGACATTTTCTAGAGTCGATTGACAAAAATTCCGTCTCAATTTGGAGTTAAAGTTAATATGCTAAAACTGTGAGTTAAATGATATTTGACCTCAGGTCTCACGGATCAACCAAATTGTCGAACTTGGGGAATAGCTGTAGTTATGTTGAAGGCCTTTATTCGTATTTCAAACTCCATCGTTTGGATTGGTTTAAAATTTCATACTTGTCCTGACTATTGACCAGTTCAATTTTCAAATTCATTTTCATTTAAGAGATATCATTCCAACGGACGGCCAGACGGACGGGGTAAACAGACACAAGTAAGCCAGTAGTACACTGAAGTTTGCCTTAATAAAGGAGGCAAATTTTTGATAAGTACGCAACTTTGATTCGTTGTAGTATAGTTCCGTCATTATCATCATATTATACATGAAATCACCATTAATGTACTTTCCCTGTACATTCCACGGCTCGTTATATTTCCGTATACATATATTTTAATGGTCCGTTTTCGAGAAAGTCTGGCCAAGGAAAAAAATCCATAATGAAGAGGTCGTTTTCTTGTAGTATTGTTACTATCCAGTGTAAAGCCTAGAAATCAAATCACTGGAACGTAGTTTATGTGCAGCATCATCATCGGATTTTCGCAGGCTATAACTGTCGGAAGTGAAATGATTTATGAAGATTCCCTTACAGGAAACGAGTTATTCAAAGCAATTTTGAGGGAGTAGCTCAAATATCGGATACTTCTTCCTTCAGCTTCTGCTATACGTAGTACTAGAAGCAGCATGACTTTGGTTTATACCGGTAAACTTGTAGCAATAACAAGAGGAGCAATAAAGTCGTCGTGGTTCTCTTATGAGTGAGTGCAAAAGCAATGGCTCATAACGAGAGAGAAATAGAACGCGCATAAGTAGTAGTGGTTGCGCATATATCAAGAAGTACGCACTCAAGTTTTCTCCATTGTACGTCCTTCTTAACACATGAAAAGTTTCACAGAATAGAAGGCAAGAATACGGTAAAATAAGAAAATATATAATAGTTCTCTGTTATTCGGTTTATAGTTGTAATAGTTTATGCCGCGCGCGAGATCATCAAGTTGAAAAACTGGATATAAGTGATCTGCTCAAGGAAGAAGTAAAACGGGAGAAAATAGCCCAAAATAACTGTACCGACAAAGCAAAAAGGCACAAAAGGACGAAGTATGGAAAGTAAGACGGAGCAATAATAAAGCTGTGTACACACTTTGGGGATTGAAGATGTGTATAGAAACGCAGTACCTGTATGCATACGTGATACACGCACAAGAGAAAGAAATGTATGAAACGTACACATTCAATACGTGCAACAGAGGAAAAGACGGGAACATAATATACGTTATTATTGTTATTATTTCTTTGCCTTCTCATCCATTAATATTTGCTCTTCTCATCTACTTCCACTACACTGTGCTGAAAACGAAATATTATAAAAGTTATGAAACGGTTCTTCTCTTCCACTTTCATTTTCCTTTTGTATTTTCCGTTTTACACAATAAAACGAAGCTCGTCAAGAGTTTTCTCTTGAAAATAATATGAGTACACAGTTTAAGTAAATACACGTACCGTCTGTACGAGCTTCAAACGGCAGCGATGAATGTTGGAATCATTTTTATACCAGGAATATATCAGCGGATACAACTTTTACTCAGACGTGCTTTTTGTGTACTTTTAGAAGTAGGCGCATATCACGGAAATTAATCGTGCCCTTAGTAGTATGGGTAAGTGAAACTAAAAGATACGTTTCAAACGAAAGCATCTGAAGGATTTGGCATACAAAGCAATAAAAAGTGAGTTGTAGATAATCATTTTATAATAATGCGCTTTTTAATAATACACGTACGACGATGAGATGAACGATTGTAAACACAGTTATTTGAACAAGTTTGAAAAAAATACATGAAATTAATATCTGCCTACGTATCTCTTGTGTAATAAAATCTTAAAGAAGGCCCTCTCACAGGAAGAATCTGAGGTAGCGTGAGTAACTCTTATTTCTGTCACTCAAATAAACTTTTTATGTAACTGCACATGTCTGCTGTTCGCTGTTTGGTAGAAGCTTCCTTGTTCAACGAAATAAAATTTATGAGAGTTTCTGCGTTTGCTTTGTCTTTGTTGACTTGTTCAAAACAATTTTGTCCATTCGAATTTATTTGCTCAATTTTGTACAGTAATTCTTTCTTATTTTTTGTATTAGGGGCACTCAAATCTCGAGTTACTCGACGACCTAAATAAAACAACAAAGCACTACGGAGAATCACTTGGTTTAAACCGACAACAACAGTGCGGCCAACCGACTAGAGGTTTCTGTTGATGTCGGCTGGCAAAGTGTGATAATACCGTCGTTGTACACCAGTCCAAATAGTAGTTTTTCCCGTTGATCTAATGTGGAGTTGATAGATGACCGTGTATGTGCCCCTTTTTATGATGTGGGTAGTTGTAGGCAGGCGTCACAATAAAATAGTCACAGGAAACTAGCTCGCGCGTGACAGTTTAATCATAGAAAAAGACAAATAGACTGATGCCTGTGCACAGTTTTGGGATGAATATATGCATTTGCAGTTTGCAAAGACAGAATGAAAAATACCAAATACCTCTCACCCCTTCCACATTTGTACAATGTGCTGTCCTGGTGGAACAGGTCCTGCATATTTACTACATATATACAGTGACATAAGGTAGCATTTTCTGCGTTATAATCTTGAATGCAATTCATGATTTCACCATCCACACCATTACCATTATCATCATACATAATACATGAAGAACCGAAGCAGCTAACAAATTCGTCGGAAAGCAAAATGTAAATATGCCACCACCACCGCACATCAATATGGGGTAGGATGCAAAAGAACACATATGGGTTTACGTTGACTTAAATAAAGTTCTCCGAAAGTTTCCAACTTTGTTCAAGATAAGAGAGAGAAAATTTTACAATGAGAAACAAACTTTCTTTTCCCAGCCAATAACAATAAAAACACATAGACGTGTACACACCGCCACCTCCGTAACTACTACTACTATTACTACTGATTATTCAAGTTGTCCAGAATACATAATAACTTAATTCATTCTGTGTAAACCGTGACTACGCGGAAGCCAGAGGTGCAAATGATCGTTTTCCGAGAAGGAGGGTTGTAAAATGTAAGAGAGGGAAACAGTTCGGCGTCTGTTGTACTTTTTTATCCTTGTGACGCCTCACCGTGTAAAAGTACACGGATGTAAAGGGAGGGAACAGTAAACCAACCCCTTTTTTGTTGCCATTTAAAAAAACAACGAAACGGGAACCTCATGAATTTTAATGTGGCAGACACATACCACATAAGAAGTAGTTTAGCAGTTGGCACTTATTAGTAAAGTTTCACTGAATACTTTTAGTATATTAAAAACAGTGTGAAAGCAAGCGTCTATCAGCATCATCATCATCCCCATTACCGCCAACTGCTCCTACAGCACTAGTACTATGATTCAGTGGTTTTTATTAATACACTGCTCACTTGTTCTAATATTCTGCATATTTCAACTTTTTTCTCTCGGCGGAAATATACAGTAAAGTGGGGCGTACATTATTACAAGTAACATATTACTTTGTTTGCGTAATTCTATTCATCAGAAAGCCAAGAAAGAGTGTATGTGTGTAGGAGAGAGAAAGAGAAATAGAGTAAATAAAGTGAGCAAAAAATGAGGGCTTCCAAAGCCAACGTGAAAACTCTCTTGGGAATCTTCATCAAGATGGAAATAAAGGAACAGTATACAAAATGTAGTTAATAATAGAAACATTTTCAGGATTCTGGAGGAGCTACTACGTCATGGTGAAAATACAGGCGGGCTTCTAGGCTGTGCCCTTTTCTTTTCTCCAACTCCGAAGTGGAGAGGAAGGAGCTTCTAAATGATTTTTCAAAAAATTGAACGAAAACAATGGTTTCTAATAATATAAAAGGATTGTGTACAAGAACTGGCAAGGAAGTGGTATGAAAACAGTATAAAATTTTGGCTACACAGTGACTGTTTGACTGGGAAGTACAAGACCCATATAGTCTTTTTTTGCTGCTCCTATTATTATTAAGTATTCTTGCTGGCACCTAGCATCCTGCCCCCGTACATTATGCCTATGACGCCGAGGAAATGTGAACACATCTATTTATTTATATGGGAACGTACTCTGGAGCTCAGAAAGTCTAATAATTCATCATTAGCTGGTGGCTTGTGGGATTCCTGATGATTTATTTTGCAAGTGTGCACCTCCAAAGAAGTAGTACATGTATAAAGAAAGATGTACACATGAAAATTATATTATCATACGGTGGCTTTACACTTTCTCCAATCGACCTACACACGCTTTTTCATCCTAGATATGCACGCAGCAAAGAGTGTATAATGAGTGAAGGGAATTCATAGACACATATGCACCCATTGCCGCGTATACGGCTTGTTTGGTTGATGACAGGGGATGATGAGTAGTAAGTGGAAGGCTTTGCGTGCAATAAAGCCAGGTATTACGTTTTTATTTTGTTTTTTTTTCTCTTCTGCTACTTGCAAAGCTGTCATACCACTACTAGGAGTATGTACGCGTGTTTGTTGCCTATTTATACATGAAAATGTTTTTTTTCACCTCTGCTCTGACAGACAGGAAATATACGTAAGTTGGTAATCTCTCCTTTCATTTTTCTTTTTCATGGGATGCTGCTCATCATGCTGTCGACGTAACTAATAGCATGTTATTTTCGCCAACTAGAAGGCACTGTGCACTGGAACAACACTTAATCTACTGCTGATGATGTATTATGCCGTGTTTCAACCAAGTAGAAAAGTGCTTTATTACTGGGGATAAATCAGGAGTCATAAATGAAATAACAGAGGCCATAAAAATGACGAGGATCATTATTTGCATCCTTTTTTCATTTAAAGTGTGCTTCATTATATACTACTAAATTGAAGCGAACAGCTAAATTTGCTTACCCCAATAAGTAGGAACACTGGAACAATAAAAGACACAACCATCCCCTTTTCAATGGACATCCAGCAGTAGTGACGGGTTTCGTACCCATCGGGATTCACAAGGTAGCTCATCTAGAAGAGAAAGAGAGAAAAATGCTTCCAAATTAGTCAGTCTGTTGCACCGCTATTATAATTTAGTTTTAACAATTTTCTGCGCACGCTTTGCTGAATTATTTTTTCCTTAAATTTGCTCATCTGTTGGGCATGACAAATGAGGAATAAATTACTTAAATGTGATTGCGATAAATTAAATTTAGTGTATACTCATTGGTATATGCACTGTTAAAGCTAATCTTTTGGAAGTGGTGAATTGGGGTGTCGTAGAACAAGGTACACTGCCTACACACAGAGAAGCCTGTGTTTTACAACGTTGGCGAGAGCATCATGTCCCGATAAATTCATCGCTTTCGGTGCAATGGTTTTCTTTTAAATAAAATTCTGGCAGGTATATATGCCTGCCGTTTAGATTAACGACTGTATAACCATTTAATCATGTGTCATATAAGCTTAAGTATAGCTAGCATATCTACATTTTTTGTATTAAAATCACAGTTTTATGTAGGGAACAATCTAAAGGGTGATGACGACAAAGGCAATGGTTATACTCTATTTTCCCTTCGTCAGACATATAAAATCTCTCAACTTCGTCGTCTTGAGTCACTTTGACTTTGGCAACAAGAGAAAAATTATTGGAAGGGAAAGCAAAAGATATTTATGGTGATGGCACCGCTCCAATGGGAATTATAGTGCGATTTTAGCTGCTTCTTTTTCTGTACCTTTAACAGACAGACGAAAAAAATCGCAGAAATGCACAACTAGGCACGGGCACACACATACTACATACATAAAACAGTCACACACCACGCAGCCAGTCATACCACACCATATAGCATCACTACACCCTCCTCAACCACCACCAACCATGCAACCCTTCTTTATGAAACTCATTCCATGGGATGTCCAAAATGCCACTTGCTGCGAGTTTTATAGTGCTCTTCTATTTTACGTACAAGAAATTTCTAGCAGTAGTTTCACCAACTCTTTCTTTTTCTCTGTAAACTGGAGAAAGTCCAGGCAGAAGAGACGGGCCAAACAATCTCAAAAAGTAAAAGTCTCCAAGGCTTCTTCCTCGCATGACTTGCTAAGTGGAACTTGTACATTTTCCGTTTGATTCAACTGCTTTCTGTGCGGCTTGCTTTTTCATTTCTTCCCTACACATTCAACACACCACTTCTTTCTCATTGCCCAACAAATTCTCTAATAAAAACAGTTTTTTATTAATACTCAACGTTAAATACTGTATGTAGCCTCTGGATTATGCAAACGGTCATGAAGACAAGGAAAAGGGTCGGAAAGGGAGAAAGGGTCACCTTTACATTTCTTTCTTCTTCCCTTCCGTCACTCTCATCTCATATATTATTATTATATAAAGATATTTCCATACAACCTAGCAATACAAATACAACCTATCGTCTTCGACATGTGCTAAGCACATTAATATACACAAGTCACATAGTTTTATACGATGACCATAAAATTCTAAAACGCACATGTGGAAGACTGAACAGTAAACTCCACGAAGTACTGTTACTAATCTACTTGTCTGCTTAAAATATTTTTGTCCTCTGCCAAATGAAAGCCTCCTCCAGTAAACACAATTTAGGAATCGGATGCAAGTGTGTTTATGATACATGGGGGAAATGTAACACTTAAATGCTCAACCACCCCCTCCCCCAACCTATATATAACGCCTCTGCCCTTTCCTCCATTAGTTAACTTTAAATCTATTTTCAGAAAAAAACGGACGTGAGCCCATTAATAATGTAGATGTAGATGTATGTACATATCAACGGGGAAATGGCACGTTCGTACTTACAATCTCACGGCAGAGTGTATCTACACCAAGATCTACTATTCCTGCCTAGCGAAAACTTACTGTGATCAACTGCTGACGTCCAATAAACGTGTGTAGCCATGTTGAAGAAATTCACGACAAATACCAAGAACAAGTTTGGGCAATATATACGTAAAAGTTCATTAAATTTCCGGTATGCACCAGTGACTTGCAGCTACTTCTTCCATAAACTGCAAACTTTGGCCGTACCTTCTGCTAATCGTAAAAAAGGGAAACGACAACAGAACT
>JAHZNE010007504.1:0-14900 GCA_027744055.1 Callyntrura sp. NNG-2020 | reverse complement strand
TCAAAAGTCTACAACAGCAGTTTCTACAGCATCATCAATAAAATTGTAAGGGTGTATCTATATGACTTTTACAGAGTGTACATGCGCAGATTAGCTTTGGTGTTTAAACAACTTCCTATTATCTGTATGATGGTAACGTAAACGCTATAGTTGTAGGTAAGCTATGAACTTGTGCATTTTGGCAATTACCTTGAGTTAACCTTGGCCTCTAAGCCATTTGAGTTGATCTTCTCCAAGAGCAAAATGTTGTATTGTTTCTACTATGCGCTTTAGCAAAATGGGCCAATGCCACGCAGGAGAATTCACAATGCCTGTGAGTACCATAATGCAAAGTAACATACATTCATTCATGGAGCATTGAACAGGAGTGCGTCTAAATAGCCCTGACCATGGCCCTGGCATAAATGAAAAATCTTTGGTAGAAATGCTATCTCTGGGAGCGGAGTGGCGAGAATAAAAAATGTAAGTCAGGAAGGATGAAGAGTAATTGGCTCATCCCTTGGCCAACTTTGTTTCGCTTGTATAGATGCACTCTGTCTTCCTAATCATTTTATAGGAACAAGGAAAGAAGAGGAAGAAGACAAGTTAAATGGGCAAGAAGTGGGAAGTGGATGGAAGCCAGGGTTAATAGAAATGATGTTGCAGGGAATTTGCAAACGTTAAAAGGCTATTTGTGTCAAGACGATGGCAAACACAATGGCTCTCTGCAGCTACGACCTGCTCTTGGTCTTCAAGATAGCTTTACTTAAGCTAATTTAAAGGACAACTGTTTGAACGTACAGCAAATACATGCCGATTCCAAGTCAGGGTAAAAGGAAGGATTTTGTTAGGAAGCGTTCCCTGCAATCCTTACTATGTAGGTGGATCATGTTAGATAGCAAGGAACAAGTGAAACAAAAGTACGTACATGACACAGTCTCCTTTTGCATTTATATTGAACGAAGCCTTTCTATATAATTAATTGGTAGACAGTTGTGTAGGACTCGTGATGTGCATTGTAGATAATGAGAGCCTATCCGAATTGTGTAGGACTTGTCTGTGAGAATGAGTAGTCTTTCTGTCACAATTAAATACTAGATTTATCAGAAGGTTAGAAAGTCAATCCATTTTCCTTCCAATGAAGGGGAGTCCACGTATGAAACAAAAGTTGCGACAAGGAGAGCTCATTTTGAAGGTCATCCCGGTTTTGTACGTAAGCATATAATACGTTTTTATCCGACAATTTTCCTCTCCGTTACGGGTTGACACACCGTACGTCTACTGTAGCTACGCCAGTATTCCAGTCGTAAGAAACTCGCATTAAGACCTAATGGATGAAAACTCAGACACAACAAGTGTTTTCCTTGCGCGATGGTGTGTATTAACTATAGCCCGCCGTGTGTATTGTAAAATGAAGTCAAACATAAATTTGAACGATATCGCAATTACTTACATAATGAAACAGCTTGTTAGTACAAAGCGTTATGCACTGTAATTGCAAGGCACGCACAATGTCTGTTTGAGCACGAAGTAGTAGTAGCCGTGTTAACCGTCATATACATATTGAATGATACTGTTTGACTTTAAAAATTAAACCCAAGGTATAGGTACACGAACATATGTGGTGCATGTGAGAGTGGTATTTAGGGCGATTCAAACAAGTTGAAAGAAAAAGGGTTCGTATGAGCTCATTCATAATGTTGTTCAATGTAAGTACGGCTGCCTCTAGAACAAAGTTGGGATTAAGCAAGGTTAGTAATAAAATGTGTATTACACACAGAGACAAACTACACTGACTTTGCCATACAAACAAAAGAATAAACTTACAATTAGTAACGAGGTTGATATATTTAATAATATTAGCTATTTCAGTGACGATGATGATGATGATATGTGTTACAGTCGTAAGAATATCGCATGTGAGTATTTAGTGTGTATGTTTCTGTATAATTACAGGCAATACTACCCTAATATATACGCATGCCGCAATACATTGCCTTTTCTACGTGTTTGATGAATGAGGAAAGACAAAGAAGTCATCATCGCGTAAATAACAATAACGACGCATACAATACAATATGATCATTTACAATTACAAGGTGGCTTCAGGTTTAGTACACGTATAGTGTCACGTTCAATGCTGTTTGTGTACGCTTGCATGTAGATTACGTAGCATTGTTCCAAATGTATGTGCACGTATCACTTTTTTCGTGTAATAAGGAACAAGGAACAAAGGTTTCGTGTATAAAGACCAAAGAACTTGTATCATTTCTGGTATATGCATTCCCATTTGCGGGTGTACGCAACCTCTAGCACGAACAAGGAATCGACATGATTGCGGAGGATGGCATAGATATACACGAAGCACCTTGGGATGGGTCGGTATTTGACCTTCGGCCGATTTAAACCGGGCCAAGCTCGCCTTGAGAAGACGAAGCAAGGCTAGAGAAACGTAAATTGGGTCGAGAGCTGACCCTGAGTCGTTTCCTACACTAAACGTCCCAACTAAAACTACCCTCACTCACCTACTTTGCCACATACAATTCACTACTTCTCTACTACTCCTACTTGCCGTACTGGTGATGATGATACGTGGAAATAAAGTGGTGTGCATACAGAATGGAAGCTTTTGAGACTCACTTTCTGCCTTTTTAGCTTGATCAACATTGTCGTCATTATTCACTACCACACTACACAGTACAGTACTTTTTTCCATTAAAAGGAAATTTTCGACTCTTCTGCTGCTACTTGGGTTGAACGTTGGAATGTTCCTTATTACCTTACTCCTTTATACACTCCTCGGGTTAGAAATAAATATTATATGGAGCCATTGTACCAGATCTAAAGGGGAGCTACGCACGCATAGGTACATATTATTTGGCTGCGTCGCGTTTACATTTTATACTAGTAACAATAATAAACTCCCTGCTTTGCAACATGTGGATTCTCCCTCCTGCCTGTTATGTCTCAGTCTCATGGCCATCTTCTTGAGCCAAACCAACTTTACCTACTTCGGTTAAACATAAAAGTGAACTCTTGTTTCTTGGTCTTATTTTATTTCATTCTCTGAATGATGACGACGCAACGTGGATAGAGTCTCTGTCGTCGTCGTCGTTCGACGGGCATTCCGTATCTGGTGCGAAGTTCAGTTGGTCTCGGTCTCCTTTTTTGGTGTCCGTCATTCCTTCATTTGAGTGACAATTTATTTGTTTACCAAAAGTTAACTTTGTGCTTGGTGCCCGGTGCTTTGGGTTGTCTCTTTACTGGCATACCACGTTTCCCTTTCAGTTCGCCACCCCGAAAAGGCTGATAATTTGTTATATCATTTTTCACGATGGGCGAAAAGAGTCCCAGTTTCATTTGACGGTTCCCTTCAACTGCTCCCAACTTGCTCTTTTACGCTGCCTATTAACAGCATAAGTGTAGGGACCCGGTTGTTTTGTTTGTTTTATACACTCACCCACATAAACAAATGCCATTATGATAGCACACTTCTACTTTCAACATTTGTTGTTAATGTGCTGACAACTTATTCATTTCCTCTCTGATGCATGGTATGATTGGTGAGTATTCTCTGGTAAATGGAAATTTCGCCACTGCCACTAGTGCATTTATGCTGTATAAATATTTTACGTTCGTTAAAAGGTGGTAAAAACTAAAAACGGAAATTGTCGTCAACCCAGTAGTTGTTTTAGTATTCGTGTGTGTTTAGCCAGCAGGCCAACAAAACGCAAAACTTTGTTAATGTGTTGACCAGCTGCTCATTGCTCAACCCTTTTTTATTTTGAGTAAATGTTTAAGTTTTAGAAGATAAGAAAATCTCTACTACACAAAAAAAACTTGTTTATGTCGACAGAATTAAGAGCAAAAAAGGCAATAAATTGTTCAGTTTTCTTATTTAATGCTTTACGTAATTGGTACTAACTAACGAATACGTTGAAAACGTGGAATGTTTTCATAAGTTTATATGTACCTTCTCCCACATGATACCCTCTTGCCTACTGTGATTATATTATTAACTTGATGATGCATTTATTGGAAACCGGCAAGGTTTATTGCTACCAGCAAGTTTTGTCAAAAGTAAATCATTTTCTTAGAGGCACAGCGCGATTACTTGTCCTGTCTTGTCCTTAATATTAGTTATCTGCGTCTTTTTATACGTATATATATGCTATTCTGTAGACTTGCTATTTTGCTCCACATATCTATCTCTTTTATGTTTTACGAGATTGCTTTTTGTAGCGCACTTTGCCTTTTTTCTCGCAAAAAAGGAAGTGAAACGGAGGAGAAATAATGCTGAGTAGGTTGGGCTCTGCTTTAAGTAGCCTTAATGGGCTGTTTGGCCATGAATGTCGAAACAGTAATGAAATAAGTTAATAATAAGACAAACACACATACACACACAAATAATAAACGCTCGGCCGTTACAGAGGACACATGAAAAGGAACGGGAACGGCGGCGTTTGAAGCATCATCATCAAGTAAGCACCACTGCTGTGAGCAGCGGCATTAAAAATGAAAGGGAATGCTTACAGGAAGACGGATAAAACTGTAAAGACATAAAAAAGGAGAAGGAAAGAAATGTACATAATAATGGCACGATGAACTAAATTGACAAAAGGGTTTAATGTACGCCATAATATAAAATATAAAAACAGGCTGTCTAATACATTATCTTTCTCGTAAGTCGTAACTCGCTACCCCTTGTCAACTTGCCTTTCTCGTATCCCTATTACGTATTACTTATACGCAACTTTTATTTAAGCAGAGGCTGCATATATAATGTGTATACCCTCCAAAAATGACGAGGGAATATCATCATCACTCTCTGTGATCATAAAAATGGCCTATATAGTAAAAACTTTCCTGGTATCGAGTTGTATCCTCTAGAGCTCTAGTTCTAAATTTTTCGCGGTGGATCATTATAAATTGGATAATGCAATAAAGCTTGCCATTTGTTACGGAGTTTTAATAGTGTACATAGTATACATAGGAAAATTATCGTTATAACCCATTCTTTCTTCTGCATATTTAAGTTTTCGTGTATTTCATGTAGTTTTCTTTTTGCGACAACCATCAGCAAACCCGGCGGCAGCATCAAAAGAGGATGATTGCTAGTTACAGGGTATATTACAAAGCGTTGTTATAACAAGCGCTTATCGCAGGACTAGGATCAGAGAGCTTTGGCGTTGTTGCAATACTGAAAGCAGCGAAATGCATTTTCCTGTATTGCACTCTCTTGTCTAGTTTCACAGTTGAGTGTATTTCACATAGTTCATGTTCTCAAAACGTACTATTTTTTGCACACACAAACAAAACACTTTATACATTGTGTGTGTATGTACGTGTGTGTAAAAAACGGTGTTGAGATTGAGAATTAAGTCGAGTGTACTTTCCAGTCATTTACAACAAGTACTGCCACTTTAACAACACCAAAAACGGATGTTTGGAAGTACACGCTTTTATGCTAAATTTAAATGGAAAAAATCAAATACTCAATAAAACAGGCATTTCTACACACAGACATTCAGGCATATACTTCTCTTTGTGGGAAATGTTACAGGGAATTCGGAGGGATTGGAGGTAGGAATTTAGATATTATTTACAAGTACATCCCTTCATAAAAGTGGGTTCGATGGTGCTTACCTTCTTTTATGATTACAATATAAAATATATATGTGCTTCTTGCTTTCAAGTGGATCGTGGAAAAAGTTGTAAAATGGAAAGGAGTAAAAGGGATAAAAAAAGAAATAAGGATTACATTACACGGTAGGTTCCGGTACTACTGCAAAAACGGAGTTTTTTTATGGAATTAGTATAGTGTGTGTGTGGCGGTGGGAATGGCTGCATGCATGAAAGAAAGGTGATGATGACTACGGCGATACAGTTCATACTTTCGTTCGACTGCAGCATTTCCTTTTACCAATACCCCGCTCTGTGATGACTGCGCGGCTCAAAACTAAATGGCGTTTTATGCGATGGTACACACCAACATTCAAACATACGTTTGGGTTGTTTGTGAAGTTAAATAAAATAAAAATAAACTCGGGTCTCCGTTTCCACCTCTCTCTCTTCCCCGATTTTCAGTTACATGCACCACTTGGCTGACTAGTTTTACTTTAGTTTTTGTGTTCCATGTCTGTGTTTCATGCATGACTTAATATTTAGCATACTCGACGACCTACGGCAATGAATTTATTACGCCAACAGTTTTAAATCTTTCTCATGCTTCAACTGTGTTAATATTACGATCTTACCACCAACAAGCTTTTCCACTAAATTTTTTGCACACAATGAAAGTTTTTTTTACGTTTTCGAAATAAATGGATTTCTAACAAACTATGTATATTTTGTGTGTGAAGTAAACAATGAGACTAAAAAAAACTGGATCGTTTTTTTCATTTCACTGGAAATAAAATACCCTTGCCAGTTTGTTTTATGAACTTCATTTCATTACGTACATGGCTAGAGGGGGCATAATAAGACTATCGTAGATCGTAGATGTTTGGCGTATTTTCCACGTATACAGTGATTGAAAACAGGGTGCAATGACCTTGTGACCTTTCAGACGATGCTTCAACCGTAAACTTGGTTTTTTTTGTAAATATTCAACTTTAAGATTCCAAGAAACCGGAAGGAATTTCATTAAAAATATATGACAAAATAAAATTATTCTTGAGGAGAAATCGTGCTAATAATATAATGCTAAAAATGAAGTAGAGAAGCAATTTCCTCTCTCAAAAAATTTGTTTTCACAAGTCTTTGATTTCATAGTTAAATGGATCTTGTTTCCTACCAAGCCGTAGGTAATTCTACATAATCTGCAAAGGAAGACGTAATGTAATATAAACGCAATAACTTCACAGTAACTTCTTACAAACCTGGAGGAAGTCAATGTCTGGAGAAAAGAGCATTAAGCTATTTTGGACATACGAACACTATTGCGCAATAAAGTTTTTTTTGTATCTCGACTTTTCCCCGTTTCCCAATTGAATTTATAGAAAAAGTTCATGAATATTTATTTATCCATTTTATTTTTGTTGTGAATACAAAAAAATAACTTATTTTCCAGTCTCTTTCCACCTCTCTCCCCCGTCGTATGTCTTTACGAGCGGTTCCGTTTGTTTTTTTCTTAAAAATACAAACTACTATTATACGATGACATACAACAAAGTCGAGAATAGAAATCCTATCCTCAATGTTCCTTATAAGTCGGACTTGCATTTTCAGTATTCCTAGAAACCCCTCTGTTTAGGTATGTGTTCTTCCTGAAGAGACACGTACGGCGGAGAGAAAAGGGAAAAGAAAGCGCATTTCTCTTTCTGTTGATACATTGGTCGTCGCAAAGGCCTTTACTTATGCATACCTCTTTACCTCTTCCTCTTTCAAAAAGATTTATGGAGAAAAGCCTGTCGTACATCGTAAATATAATCATCATCATCATCATCATCCTTTTTGGAAAGCAAGTGGAGTTGAGGTGCTGTAGTAAAACAGTACCATGAAGAATGCAGTTTGAGAGCGCCTGTTTGTAATGCACGATAAAGGTAGTTTCTTATGAGCAGCAAAAGAAGAAAAGAGCATCAAAGTAGTTTGTATTTTCCTCTAGGGTGCCCAAGTGATCACTCTTTCTTGTCTGTAGGTAAAAGTACACAGTACGCATATTGTACACACACACACACGACATATCCACTTGAGAGAGTCAAAGAGAAATATGTGTTTATAGGCCATTTGCATTTTCTCATGAATGAATGAAAAGCAAAGAGGATGAAGATTCTCACCGTGTGTCTATCTCTCTCTCTCTCTTCTCTCTCTCGCTCTTGAAACGATATTTTCCTTACCCTCAAGTACTTTCTTCTTTGCAGTACAAGTCAACGGGTGTTTTCAGTAGTAAGAAGTATACTTACTCCATAAACTTTATCGTTGTTATACGCATAGGGGCTACACGGTGTGCGTTTTACTAGCATGATTCTTTTTAGACGAAAACTTCTGTAAATCGCCATTTTCCATAATAATATTTGTAAAAACGAGCGCATTTGCTGTAATGGGTACAGTGTGTGTAGCTTTTTACAGTCACTCCAGTGTAGGAAGTTAAGTCAAGAGAAAGGATTTTTGGAGATCGTTTTTTTACTTACTTAGCTGGTGGGCTTTTAAAAATAATTTGTGTATGCGTAATAATGCTCTTGCTGCTGTTCGTACTTAACATGCAGAAGAGTATAGTGGAGCGTACTCCCGTTCCAGGTTAAGTAGCCAGGCAGCAGACATGGGAGTGTGTATGGTAAATACATGCAAGCTCATGTAAGCATATTATTTTTTCCTCCGGCTAAAATATTGTAATGCCTTGTCGTGTGTAACCGGCAAACGAGGACGAAGAAAAAGGTATGAAAAGTAAGGAGAGCTCTAGTAGTAGTAGTACTAGCTGCTACCATCATCATCATCACGGCTCCGACTGCTCCATACAGGAATGGATTTAAAGAGAGGAAAAAGTATTGCGTTAAATGTCTTGTGAAAGGAACAGTTAAATTCCGCTCAAAGCAGCTTTTTTCGTCTTCGTCTTGAGAAAGAGCTATTTTACAAGGAATTTATTTTAATACCTTTTTTCTCCGTCTGCAGCCAAACATATACCACTTTGGAGCATGGGAGAGCGTGTGGGAGTGAATGGGAGAAAAGTAGCTCACGTAATCTCTTTAACATTTTTTCCTTATAAATAAGTGAAAAAAACGTTGTAAGTTGTAAGTATTTTTCATATATTTTATTGTTATTATTGTTTCTTCTGCTTTCATTTTGTCGGTTGGCGGTGGTGGTGGTGGTAGCAGTGGAGAGTAGTGGAATATGTGGGTTGGAAAAGCCAGCAATTTTAGAAATCTTCTATCCACGGCGGCGGCAGCGGACGCCGTTAGCTGTAGTGACGTGAAACATGAATCCAGTAATAAAAATAAGCTCCCCATTTGACTAATCCAAATTGGATAAGATAGAAAGAAACAAGAAACGAAAGTAGTTTTTGTAGCGACGGTCGAATAAAAATGTGGAATAACAGTAATAATAATATTATTATGGGAATTTGTAAAAGCGGTAGTGCTGCTGCGAGTAAGTAGTACTGTTTCTCGGGAGTTGTTATTGTTGTGGCATGACATGCCACACTATGACGGCGGACTTATAAAGAGAGATAAAACCATGTTGCTCTCCAGATATACGGCTTTCTTCTCTCGCAGCAAAAATGCATTATTACGCTTCAAACTCAGGAAAATAGTGAAGTTTTGGTTGTTAAAAATAAAAGTTGAAGGAGTGTGTGTTGCATGCATTATGAATATGAATGCAAAAACAAGAACTTCCCTCGTGCTACACTTACTTCGGACTACTCGGTAAATGCACATTGTTTCCCCTGCGAGCATATGCTCCTTTTTGTTTTACAGGAAGGGAGAAGGAGAGATGGAAAGACAGGAATAAAAAAAAGAAAAGCATTAACGATACATCGTAAATATTGCTATTATGGCGGTGGTCGGGCTCGTATACTTTCATAGCATTTGCAAGAGAGGAAAAGATTATATACTTGTATCGTATGTATATACATTCTTAAACAATTTCGTGGCGTGCGCGCGTACTCTTTTAAAAGCGAGCATTACCCAGGCGTCTTTGTGGAACGACATGGATGAAGCGTGATAGAAAAATGTATAAATACATCGAGACTTGTACTTTTTGTTATCATTATTACTATTACTGTAAGAGAGTAAAAAAGAAAGCCGTCAACTGTAATCGCTTGCATGCAGACACTGGAATATCACGTATCCCATATAGTCTATTGCTATTTTATTGTTGCATACTTATAAAATACCACATATATGGGGCTCCTTCTGAAAGGTTATGTATAATGTGTCTTACCAGTAAAAATTGTTATAAAATAAACGTAACTGTATGGATAAATCATCTTTATTAGAGGCATCAGATGAAGTACATGTGAAGTAAGTTTAGGTTTGCAAAATATGTATAGAAAACAAGAAGAAGGGCTTTGACGGAAATCTAGTTAGATTTTACATAGTAAGCACTTTGTGCACGGGCATGGTATGGGATATGCATATCTCTCGAAACGAAAACGAAAACAATCACTTTTATTTTTCTATTTATTGAGTTGTATTTTTTTGCATTTGTACAGGTGAAGTAGAAAATTATTACACGTTTATCGGTTATACACGGTGGTGGTGGGGTGCAATGCCTGGAGTGTGGCTGATTCGTGCCATGTTGATTTTTCACTTCGGTGGTCCTTAACAATTTTTTTGTGGAAATATCCATACACATGCTTTTATATAAGCATTTATTGGTTGTGTTTATGTTCTGTAACCGACGTGAACCATGGTGGGTATGAATTGACTTCGTGCCTAGCAGCACGCCATTTTAAAATCGGTACTATTTAAGCATCCCATATCGCACTGCACGTCTCCACACAGGATGTACGCTGCATACATAACTTGACATGACGTGTGACTCCATTCTCCTGATTACTTGTGTAACCCGACTTCTTTCTTACAATCTGACTCAACTTCCACTCTCAACTGAACTGGTGTGGTTTGTTGAACACGAGTGAGAGCAAAAGCTTGTAACTACACACTTGTTCAAGGGATATTATTATTATTGCAGAAGAGATTATTTTATTACTAGTATTTTGCTGGAAAATAAGCCTTTGATTAATCTTTCTTTTATTACTACACACGCTTCCAGCAGAGGAAGTGCGATAAAAGGAGGGAAAGCTTTTCAGAATTAAACGCTAAATAGGTATGGAATATTCCGCGAATACGTGCATGTACTCTACAAATAGAATGTATGTATATAAATACCAAAAGTAAATCAAAAGAAACAACTAACGGATTAGTGTATCTTGCCGGAGTATCAACATACCGGTTTTGGATATATGACTTGTGCACTCGTAACTCGCTGATTACCTTACATTACATTTCACTGGTGTAGGGTAATAATGGCAAACATTATTACAATCCATTTTATTGCTCTTATACAACCCGAACAAATTTTGTAAACAGGGTTCGTTTTGGATATGTACATAGGCATATGTAGCAAATGTACATACATCTATTACGTAAAATGTTGATCTACTCAGGTCTTTTTGGCTCTTTGGTTCATTTCTTTCACCCAAGAAGCCTGTTTCCAGAATGAAATACTAGCTTGAGATCGGTCGATATCATCACTTTCTCCAAGAAACGTTTTTCTTTTCTCTGTCGTTTTTTATTTGTATTCATAGGAGGAATGTGCATTCTACATTTTGTCTGCTGAAACTTCTTCCCTGTGAAGCATTTTGGTGGGCTTTATTAAGGTTTTTCTTATTCTCTGGTGAAATAAATAATAGCAGCAGTTGAAAAGCGGGAAAAGGGCATACGTTATTTTGGGTTACGTGTCTTGAGAGACCTGTGTTGTAATTATAGTTCCCTCATGCGGAAATATGGTGATGCATGTGTCAACAAATGCGAGGATGAAACAGCATACGTATCTTAAAAATGTAAATGAATTTGGTTTATCCCAAAATTTTGTTCTTGTTGAGTTTTTTTAGTGGTGACGGTGACGGTGGTGGTGTCACCCTTTGTAAAAACTGACTGTCGTGCTATTTAAATAATTTTATTTATTCATCTTAAATATTTGTATTTCGGGAATCTCCATTTTACTCTATATGCAGCGTATACACAGAAAGATAACAAATAAAAAAAATGTAAACAACGCTAGGAGCGATAACCATAAGAATATTTGGTTTTTTGTACTAATATTAGATTATAGGTCTTTCAGTTTTTCGAAGGAATATGAATGCAATGTTTTCTACATGGCCAAATGCATATCTATTCGTTCCAGAGGAATAAAGGATCACGCGTTATGTCCAGTTTATTTTCATCCGCATCACCGTTTTTCTCCAAACTCCTTTTTTCCATCAATTTAGAGACGCATGGCAATTCAACCGGAGGAAGGAAGAATGATGGAATGAGTACAATGTCACTATGCCACACATGATGGTACATATGACTGCTGCTGTTACAGCTAAGCTATTAAAGCAGCAACTGAACACTGAAGAGGAAGTAGTAGAGCACAACATTGAGAGCAGGACCAGAGCAACGAAAAATAACCTTGTATAACGAAATGCACTGTAAAATAGATTGGGACAACAGGAAAACGAATTTCTGATTCCTTGCGAGTGTGAGGGTTTCTCTGACTCTGACACAATTTTCACATTTTATCCAACCATCCATTCGTGACACAAGGACAAGAATGTATGGCAGTACACGACAAACGAAGAAGAAATAATACTTGTTTTCCTTAGAGAAAGCAGTTGACAGCCTACTTTCCATCTGCATGACAGACAAGTAACATGATGATGGTGACGCTTGAGAAAACACTTGGTAGCAATCAATATACATAGTGATAATAATAATACTACTTTCACTTTTCACTTTTTACATGTGTCATAATATGGTACATACATATTACACTTACTTTTCCAGCGTCTTCTAAAAATGAACCATATTTTGGAAAATCGATGTGTACACTTTCCACCAGCGAGAAACCCCTCCGCAAATATGAGTGTGTGGAACAACTGCTGCGATTTCATCTTTAAGATTTTGTATGCCATCCTGTAAGAAAACATGTGCTGTTGATACGTTTTATTCGGGGAAACCTGCCTTATTATTCCGTTATGCGTGTCTTGAAGTAATAGTTGACGTGAGACAAAATCCGATCATCTCTTTTTCTCTGTTTCAAAGACATAAATATATTTTATTTATTCCGTCAGGTTATGGTTTCATGGTTTCTATCTGGTGTGTAGGGGAAATCTCATACAAATAAAAATAAGAAATAAAATATTATTCACATGACGTTACTCGTTCCCATTCCCCGAATGCTATCGTTTTATGTACCTGGAGATAAAGACAATGGCGAAAGTTTCCGGTGCACTCCCTATATATGTACCTAGGTGCTTTCCAGTTTATAGATGGCGGAGAAGTGTTTTTTCTTTGCAGTTCCGCTTGTTTTGGTGTAGTTTACCGTTTACCAGGGAAATTGAAAAATGTAGGGGAAGAGAACGTACGCAATGTTATCAGAATCAGAAATACTTCTAGAGGTAAGCAGCGACAAAACGACGACATATGGAAAATGGCAAAAGCCAAAGTGCTGTGTTGAGATGCGATTATATTTCATAGGAACTACATGTGTGAATGTGTGCGGGTCTTCTGTCTGCGTTTACACATTAGCCCGTACCCATTTCCGTGCCATTTTATTCATACATTGATACCAACAGCAGGGCATGTTTGCAGATAGTTATTCACACACAAGAAACATGTGATCCCAAACTGTATGCATGCTTATTACCCAGCATCCAAAGTGGTTATAACATTACTACCGCACTGGCCCTCCGTGTCCTGGTTGGCAGGAACAACAAAGCACCTACCTCCTGCAAAATAACAGTGCAACTGTGTATAATTCCGCAACCATTTCCCACTGAACGGGCAACCATACCTTGCTCACTTTCACTTTTTTCATTATTTCTCTGTTTTACCGAGAGATTTTGGGAAATTTAGTAGCGGTATTTTTAGGCCGTTGAAACTGAAAATAAGAGGGTCGTAAGCGAGAAAGGTGAAAGTGTTAAAAGATAAGAGTGTTGTGATGTGTAGACTGCGGGCACGGTGTGTATACGTATTGTCGCTAATGTAATGTGGTCGACGAGACACCAATACCCACAAAGCGGAAAGTACCAACAACACTAGAAGCAAAATATGTATGTAGCCCCGTGTGCTGTATAAAAATGCTATACAATTGTATTCCCACTGCAGGGAGAATCAAAAATACGTATGTAAGCATGTACAAGTAAGTGGGTTGGTAGGTAGTGAGGTTAGTTTTGTATGCTCCTTTTATTCGCTCCATTTCGCGGTACTCCGCTATGCCTACAATATGCTAAAAAGCACAGCAGCAAAAGAAAAAAGCAAAAAGGAAGGAGATGAAAAAAGGAAAGTAAACGATTTTCTCTGGTGATGACGATCACAGGGGATGCAAGTGAAAGTTGGAATGGAAAGGTGTGTATATGGTGTATTAAGCTTACAATATACAATGAATGTTATGATAATGGAAAATGATAAGCATCAGGTTTGTTGGAGCGAAACGAGCTAGCCAGCGATTGCGATTCTGCATTAAACGGGAGTGTATCGTATCGGTTACCATTTCCTTTTATTTGGGGATTTTTACTTTGTTCGACAAGGTGCATGCCAAATGGTTGTAAAAATTAGAGGAAAGTATGCACATAAAATGTAACTTGTTTGGGAGGGCATATATAAGAATGTAGATAGGTATACATGTACGCTTTTTTTCTTGGAGTGGAATTGATCATCATCACTCCGTTGACGTACTTGCACGCACGGGGGAATAAAATGATGAGCTGAAAAGGAATATTATCTTGAATGAAGGAAACTACTAACCCTTAAAATGGAAATGGAACGTTGGGTTTAAGAGAATGACATCATTTTCGTGACATGACGGTCGCTCAAAGCTATACACTTACCACTTATAAACATGTGGGATGGGAGGGCATTAGTGGCACAGTATTTTTGGCACGTAAAATAAGATGCAAGTTTTTTATGCGAACCAATTCCCTTTCTCCCATACAGTGTCTATTTTGTATACGGGGCTGCATAATTATGTGTACGATAGCATGCAAAAAAAACTTGTGCAGTGGCGTTTTCCCTTCGTGTTGTAGTGGAATATGAAGCGTCGTGCACGGAGAAAAAGGCTAGAGAGTTTGTGATCAGGCTAGAGAATCCCTTTTGAGCTTTTTTTATGTTACGCTAAGCTTTTATACTGTTTGCCGTATCGGTAGCGTCGCCAAAAACGAAATTCCTGGAATCCACATCAATTGTGTGTCTCACGCTCTTTTTTACATTGTAAAAATA